>PVJH01025208.1:0-31902 GCA_004026705.1 Nesogale talazaci
CACCACACAAACTGGTGATGAAGAAACTGAAGAATTCTAGCAAGGACTTTAGTCAGAAATTGATTAAAAATGCCATCAAGACACATTGATAATTATTGGTGATTGTAATGCAAGCATGGGAAACAATATGGATTTAGTGATAGAAATGAAGCTGGAGATCACAGGACAGAATTTTGTAAAACCAACAACTTGTTCATAGCAAATATCTTTTTTATTAACAACACAAAGGCAACGGTACCCATGGGCTTCTCCAGATGGAATACAGAGAAATCAAATTGACTAGATCTGGGAAGAGATGATGGAAAAGCTCATTATCAGCAGCTAAAATCAGACCATGAGTCGACTGTGGAACAGACCATCAATTGCTCATATGTGAGTTCAGGATAAAGCTGAAGAAATTTTTAAAAAGTCCACGAGAGCCCAAACAGAAGCTTGAGTCTGTACCTCCTGAATGTTGAGGGCATCTGAAGAACAGATTTGAGGCCTTCAGCCCTCATGACAGGAGGGATGATGAGCTGTGACAGGGCAGTGGGAACACCATTCACACAGACACAGAACGTCACTGAGAAGATGAGGAAGAAACGAACAATGTGAATGTCAGAGAAGTCTCTGAAACTTGCTTTTAATCATAGAG
This sequence comes from Nesogale talazaci, assembly GCA_004026705.1. Lineage (NCBI taxonomy): Eukaryota > Metazoa > Chordata > Mammalia > Afrosoricida > Tenrecidae > Nesogale > Nesogale talazaci. The sequence goes on from PVJH01025208.1 coordinate 635, forward strand.
CAGCTAAAACAAATGGAAGGAAGATGAGAGGCAAAGAGCTGAACAGAAAAGTTCAAAAGGCAGCTAGAGAAAACAAATCCAAACTTTTTGAGGGGGGGGGGCATCACTGCCCTCTGGCGGTCACGGGAGCTACCCAGCCTTGCTCCCAGAGAGCTGCTGCTGGATTTGAGCCACCAACCAATGGGCCGCAGTCCCGCACTCAACTACTATGCCACCGGGGCTCAGCCCCAAATTCAAATTCTAAAAGAAAATGTGCACAGTCCTAGGGAGAAGGTGGAGAAGTGGGAGTTGATAGCAATGATGACTGTATAACTTCACTCGAGAGGAACAGTAGCAGAATTGCAAGTGAATGGATACATTGGATGGTGTAAGATATGGCAATAATAATAATAATAATAATAGTATAATAATAATAATAATAAAGGGTTCCTGGGGGTGGGAATGGAGGAGGGAGGGGATCTGATATATAAGAAAAAAGAAAATGTTTTGAAAATGATGGTGGTGGCAATTGTAAAATTAATCTTGATCTAACTGTATTATGGATTATTATAATATCTGTAAGAGTTCCCAATTGAATGGTTAATAAAGGAAAACCAAAAGGGAAGAACATGGTCAGCAGATCTGAAACTGTAAGAACTAAAGAAAAGCATTCAAGCCTCAAGTTGCAATCTTGAAAGTCTCTAGGGGCAAAATATTGAACGATGCAGGAAGCATTAAGGGAAGATGAGAAAAAAATACAGCTACTGTACCAGAAAGAACCAGTCACTCCATTTCAGGAGGTAGCGTATGAGCAAGAACCAGAGGTGCTGAAAGAAGAAGTTCAAGCTGTACTAGTCAAGTATGCAATACTAGTTCAAGTATTAGCCAAAAATAAGACTCCACGAATTGTTGGGAGGCTTACTGAAATGTTTCAGCAAGCGAGGAAGCACCAGAAACATGTATTTGTCTATGTCAGGAAATTTGGAAGGCAGCTACTTGGCCAACTGACTGGAGGAGAGCCATATTTATGCCCATTCCAAAAATAAATAAATAAAAGGTAACCCACAGAATGCTTAAACCATAGCTATCGCACCCAAGTAAAATTTTACTTAGGATCATCCAACAACGGTTGCAGCAGTGCATTGACAGGGAACTGCCAGTTCAGGCTGGATCCAGAAGAAGACTTGGAACAAGGGATATCATTGCTGATATCTGATAGATCTTGCCTCAAAGCAGAGAATACTGGAATGATGTTTACTTATGTTTCATTCACTATGCAAAGGCATGACTGTATGGACCATAGTAAATGATGGATAACCTTGGGAAGAACCTGGAATTCCAGGACAATTCATTGTGTTCATCAAGAACTGGCACAGGGATCTGAAGGCAATTGCGTGACCAGAACATGGTGTAAAATGAGGAAAAGAGTGCATCAGGGTTGTATCCCTTCACCATACTTAGTCAATCTGTGTGGTGAACAAATCATCAGAGAAGCTGGGTTATATGAAGACTAGCATCGGGTTTGGAAGAAGGGTTATTACAACCTGTGGCATGCAGATGACAGATTCACTTGCTGAAAGTGAAGAGGACTTGAAGCACTTGCTGATAAAGATCAAACATTGTCGCCTTCAGTATGGATTACAACTCAATGCAAGAAGGACAAAATGCTCACCATGGACCAACAGGTAACATCATGACAAATGGAGAAAGGTTGATGCTAAGGACCTTGCCTAGCTTAGTCCATAATCAACGCTCATGGACGCGGCAGTCAGGAGATCAAAGGTCGCACTGCATTGAATGCGTCAGCTGCACAAGGCCTCGTTAGTGCATCGGAGAGTAAGGACGTTACTTTGAGGAGCAAGCTATGCCTCCCTCAAGCCAGGGTCTTCTCCGTTGCATTCTATCCACGTGGAGACTGGATCTTGAATAAGGAAGGCCAAAGAAGAGCTGATGCATCTGAACTGTGGGCTGGCGAATAATCAAAGTACCATGGACAGCTAAAAGGACACACCGATCTATACAGGAAGAAGTAAGGTCGGTGTGCTCCTGAGAGGGAAGGGTGGTGCATGTATTTTCACCCTACATACTTTGACCATACTGCCAGAAGACACCAGTTCCTCGAGAAGGACAGAATACTCGGTAGAGGGAAAAGAGGAAGTCTCTCAATGAGATGGACTGTCATAGAAGCTGCATCCATAGGTGTTATAAATGAACAGAGACGCAGAGGAATGAGAAGCACATGGAATGAATCTGTAAGAAAGCAGAGGGCTACAGCTCACTCAGGCATGAAGCAAAATCCTGAGCTGTGTCCTCTCTATTTATTCATGCTCAAATTTGGTTGTATTTACTCAGAATATTTTAAATTTGATAAATAACTTTCTTGAAATATTATCTGAAAAAACAGGTTATCTGGTGTTATAAAAATGCAATCTACAAAGCAAAGAACAGAGATCAAACAAACTCCAGTAAAAACATTCTTTTTCAAGGACTGCTTGCATCCCCTTGATCGTCAACATACACCTGTGCACAGATCGTGTTGCCCCGAATGTGTATCCTTGAAGTTTTGATTTGTATCCAAGTTCAGCCATACTCTGGCTACAATGGGCTTGTAGGAACAGTTGTGAGGATGACACAGGGTCACGTGGTGTTTGTTGTACTGTGCATAGGGTCGCTATGGGTCAGAGCTGACTCCGTGGCATCTAACATAAAAGCTGAGCTGCTGTCTCCTACCACCCTGCAGCCAGTACTTCCACTCCAAGCCAGCCATCGCCACATGCATTCCTGATCTGGCACACACCTTTGGATGGTCAAAGTTCCCAAAATACCCCTCTCACTGCGCACAGGCTCTGAGTTAGTGCAGGCCAGAAGCAGCACTGAAAAAAGGTCAGGTCAGGGTGTCGCGGGTGCCCACCACCACAATGACCCCCCAGAAAGTAATGCAAATGTAGACAATGGAGGAAATGCCCTAGGCCTAACTTTGAGAAGACTTCTCCTTGGGAGCAATATCCTTGGACACAAAAGGGAAAACTGTGTAAATGAAGGTTTTTGCACCATGGCTAATCACAGGGAGACAATCCATGGTGTGGCAGTCATGTGGTTATGTTAATTTTATGATTGAAATGTAGGGGTGGAGTCTAGCCTCTTAATCTGGAGATAGCCATTGAGCAGTCAATGAGGCCTCTGTGTGGGCATGGCTTTCACCTGAGAGTCCTGGGAAATCTCGCGGTATTTCCCTCATGAAGATAAGAAGTTATCTTCCCCAGTTGCTGGGAGTTAGTCTCAGAGACGATTAATTCACAAATAAGACAAGCTGGCAGCGTTCAAGAAGCTGGAGGAGCCGGCGGAGAGACCACACGGCTTTGCCCTGCTGGAGCCAGACCTCTGAAGCTAGGGTGGCCAGATGGAGACCTCTGCCAGCGATGAGTTGCTTCTGCTGTTGATGGACCCTGAGCCCTGGAGGCGAGGTGTCCTGCCAGCACCGGGATTCTGCATCCACTGACCTGTGACTTCGTGAATCGGAAGAAGACTTTATAGACTGATTTCGGGCATATGGGTTAATATTGGACTTATGACTTTGGACTGGACTAGGCTGGGATGCTTTCTCCATGTCCCATTCCTTTTGTATATAAACCCTTTCCTTATATTGATATGCGTGTCCTTGAATTTGTTCCTCTAGTCTACCTGGACTAACACACATGGTGTAATACTTCACATTATCCAACAACAGGACTTGTAGATCCTCTCAGCAACATGCAATGTATGTAGTGCCTATCTCATACGACTACTCCCATCTTCAGTAGGATTAATTAGGAAAAGGTTTCCTATAGGCATCGGGAGCCCTGGTGGCACTGCTGGGTAAGCATTGGGCTATTTATGAAAGATAAGCTGTTGAAAACACCTGTCAGTCCACCGGAAAATGATGAGGCTATCTTCTCCTGTAAAGACTACAGAACAAACAAACAACAAACCCAAAACAAAACAACTCACTGCTAGAGAGTCGATTATAACTACAGCAACTCTCAACTTTGGAAACCTCACACAGGGTGTCTAGGAGTCAGGAGAGGCTCAGAATGGTGGAGTTTTGTTCCACATATGCGTAAATTAGCATCTCTCTAAAATCTAGAAAAGAAAACAAAAACTTCCCCACATTCCAATTCTTACATTTTTACTCTGCCATATACTTTCTATCAGTAGAAGGGAAAAGTGCTGGACACTATCCATCATTCCTTAAACATAGATATTCTTTCTTTCCACTACCATTTATAGAAGCATTCTAAAGGATGGGGGATATCTGAAAATGTACCCACATTTCTAGAACATACACAGCCTCCCTCTGATGTAACTGCATGTGAAAAAAAAAGTAAATGCATGTGATTACTGATGCTTGAGGACACCCTAAAGAATTTCTCACATCCAGTTTTCTGAATGTTTCTCTGCAAGATGATTTTTTATGTATTCAGTGAGGAATGAAATTAACTATGTATTTTATTCCTTCTCTCCCTTTGTGAGAGTGCATGTTCAGTAGATGCAGATTAAGGATTTCCCACAATGATTATGCAAGGTCTCTCTGTACTGTGAGTTCTCGTGTGTTTACTGAGGTTTGAGAACCAACTAAGGACTTTGTCACATTCTTTACATCCATAAGGTCTTTCTCCACTGTAACTTCTTATATGTAGGGTGAGAACTGGTGAATAATGGAAAGTTTTACCACAGTCCTCACATTCAAAGACCTTTCTGTACTATGAGTTTTACTGTGTGTAGTGAGGTGTGACGGCTGACTGAAGATTTTCCCACATTCCTTACATTCATAAGGCGTCTTATATGAGTTCTTACATGTGTCATGAGGTGTGATGACCAACTAAAGGCTTTTCCACATTCATTACATTCATAGTGTTTCTCTCTAATAGGAGTTCTCACAAGAGTGGTATGTAAGCGGGACAAATGTGAGCTTCTTCACCTCCCTTTTTCTGACAGACACTGTACACAGAGTGAGTGAGATCTGCTGTGGTGCTTAAGTGAGGAAGGGTCCACAAAGGACTTGGCACACTCAAGGCATCTAAAGAGATATGGCTCAACAGAAGTTTTTTTTTTAACACAAAAAGATTTGGAATTCTATTGAAAGTATGTTCACACTGATGGTCTTCATTTCTTTCACAAAGGTTCTCCGCCATATGCACTCTGTTAAAAGTAGGCAATTGGAATTGAAATGAAATGGAAATGTGTTACTATTTCACCATGTCACATATAGTATTATATATTTATATATATGTATTTTATATACCCTCAACTATCTCACATATCATAGATTTAATCATCTGGCAGGGGTGCTTTCATTATTATCATTGTGCTACTAAAATATGGCACTTAAAACATTTGGTATTCAAATATCCAAATATCCAACATGACTCACATTTGTGACATTTTTACAGCGAAAATTCTGTGAGTACACAATATTGGAACTGACTTTAAATCTCTGAGACAAGATGAAAATTATTGCTTCAAAATCATATAAACCTCTATTAGACAAATATCAAAACATAAAGGTATGTTTCCTCAACATATTGTCCATCTAGATCTATACACTTTGGAATGTGATGTCCCATCGCCTATCCTTCCTCAAAGAACTCCACATACATCAAGTTTTCCCACCCTGTAGTGGTAGTCTTGGCACCCTCAGGCTGTGAAATCATGCACCTTCTCAATGTCTTAAGTGTGTCATTAGTTGAATTTGTACATAAGTTGGTACAGTTAGGCACGGTTTGTCACTTCAGTTAATTATATGTCAGCATATAGTGTACCCTTCCTATGCATTAAAATTAAGAAAATATTGCCAGTTATAATTAACATATTCAACACAAAAACACACAATAATAACAATGTTCTGATATGCAGCACCAAGTGGTGTTCATCTGTTATTATGAACCTGTGTTTGTTCCTCAAAGTTTTAGTAGAATTGGTTTTGCTGGGGTTTGGTTGATGACCATGGGATGTAATGATATTGGAATATTTGTATCCCAAGGATCATATTTTTTGGACCATAAGACACACCTAACCATAAGGCACACCCAGTTTTCAGAGCAGGAAAACAAAAAAAATATTTTGAGCCAAATAGTACCAGTATACTAAAATGTTTATTAAAATAAAGCAAAATATGGTAATATTTAACAGAGTAAACTCAACAGTGGTGTTAAGAACCATCATCACTTTCATTAACAAATGAGGAAAGACTTAGAGGCTCAAGCACTTTTCTCATTTTCTGAAACCCCTAAAAACTCATCATCACTAGTGTCAGAATTTATGAAGCTCTGTTGCTCATAATCACTTATTTGATTCATATTCTGGTGGCATTTTTAATGCAATTCTAGCTTTGATGCGCATAGCAAGGTCACTTCTCCTCATAAATCTGTAGCACCATGACGGTAAGCCAGTAAAATCCTTAATGCATTTTTCTACAGCCATGCGTTTGGCTTCATGGATGATCATTTTTGTAGAAATTGAGAAGCCCATATTCTGTGATGTGTGATCCATTCTTTCATGTCCACTTCTAACTGTGGCCATTTTTCAGTGTGCCCACGAAAAGTGTGCTTAATTTTATCGTTTTTCAGCGAATCCTCCTGTTTTCTCCATTCTCTCATCATTCTTTTCCAGTTGGAGGTGGCCCAAAATGTCTCTTAGCTGCTCTGTTTCCATGTTCTTTTGCATATTTTACTTCCTCCAGTTTATGGGTAGCTCCCGACCACCAGAGGGCAGTGATGCCCCCAAACCAAAAACAAACTACCTCCAGTTTAAAAGGAATTTTATATACTAATCTTCTCATCTTTGACATTTTGTACTGTTAGAAAATTTTTCTGAGGAAAATAGAGTAGTGAAAGAACTGTCAGTTGTTATGAGAGACATATTAATTACTACATACATCAGTATTGTAATTTACAGTAACTCAAGCCACTTGGTATTACTATTAAAGGGCACCAACCATCCTGACAGGCAGAACTTTGCATGGCAGGAGAGAGACTCTGTCTCTCTTTTACCATGACAGGCTCTTTGCCTGCCTGTCAGGACACTGTCCTGAAGCACAGAGTCCCAGCTGGGATGTTACCTGGTACCGTACCTAGCTGCCTTCCGTCTCAGTGATCTAATCCTCTCAGTTTGTCAGTGTCATGTACATGCAGGAGAGGAGTGCACTGTGCTGGTCATGTGACCTGACTGACATTGAGACTCCAGGAGGTGGGACTTCCCCCGAACACACAGCAATCCACAGCATGCAAACAGCAGCAGACAGTAGGCGGGCGCATGGGATCATAAACAAATGTTCTGGGGTATACCTTTGGACCTAAAGATGCACCCTTATTTACCACCCCACTTTTTTTTTTGGTGGGGGGAAGGTGTGTCTTATGGTCCGACAAATACAGTAATAGGGTGTTTGCACAAGGTCCAAATTGCACGTCCATTTTTGCAGCATGTAGCATGAAACATGAATTGATGCATAACTTAATGCATGTATGTTGTCAAGCTTATTCTGATTTAAAGCAGAGTCACTAAATGGTTTCAAACCACCAAACTCTAGGTTAGTAGCAGAACACAAACTTTTTTTGTGCCAGTCCAGAATCACATATAGAGAAGGGAAAGTGAAAAAAATACTGCTGAGGTTCCAGTTCATAACATGCCTGAGTTTGTTCTCCCCAAAATGTATTTAAATGTCTCTGCAATCAGTGGATGGCTGCACATGAGTTCCATTATCTTTCAATTTCAGTTGATCATGAATGTTTATATGTTTGCACACACCCTTGTATGTGTTTGTACATATAAGGGAACTTCAGAAAGTCCACGTGAAAACAGACTTGGAAGTTAAGGGGATTTCTCCATGGGTCTGTGGCAGCCCTGACCTTACAGAAGGGGAACGCCGTGTGGTTCACGTCAGCAGTCTTCGGACAGCGACTGTGTGCTTTGCCTTTCTTCCAGCTATGCCCTCATAAATAAGGTCCTTCAAAACGTCATGGCAACATTCTGTTAGGTCTCCATTCCATCTTCCCATGCATTTTCTTGAAGCTGCTCATCAATATTTCGACACGATCTTCTTGGCACTCCCTCCTGAAGCACTGCTCCCTTGTGTGTGTGATACTCACCTCCGAGGTGTGTTCTGGTTGTTCACCTGATCTTCAGTGCCATGCCATTGACAGATTTCTCCCGATGTGAAGGACCTCGTGCCTTTCTTCATGAATCGTACTATGATACGTTCCTTGGATGAGTTTCCTCCATCATAAGTTTACTAGAAACTGACATAAGTGGTTAAGTTGCGGATCACAAAATGAAACACAAAGAAAATGCGTTACTGGAAGGAAAGAGACAGCTAGGAACAAAGAAAGGCTCCGGCGCTTCTTGTTGCTTCGGCACTTTGCAGGGGTCACAAAACAACTTGCTAGACGTCTTCCATGACGGTTGAGAGTGGTGGAGACGGCCGTGGGGTGCAATTAGAACACAGTAGAAAGGGAATGAATGCAATGAATAAGGAACATTCCTTAATCCCGAGCACGGGAATTGTGGGGTTGTTGGAGGTGAGAGCATAAGCTCATTCCTTGCTCTCGATCCAGAAGAGACCTTCTCTGACTTACCCAAGTCTCATTCCCTCCAGGCAAGACTGTGCCTTCTAAGGCGGCTTCCCTTCCTGATGCTCTCTGGATGGGGCTTCCGGCACCTTGCTCCCCTCAGGTCATTTGCTAACCACTCTTGGAGAGGAAACAATGGCTGGCATGGCGCTCAAGTCAGAGAGCAGAACATGGGGGAAGCCAAGATTTAGGTCTTCAGGGTATCAGGAAATTGACAGCTGTCACTTTATTCGCAGTAAAATAATCATGAGAAACTAGCAATTACACAGTCAGACTATTTATAAGGTCCTGGTGCATATCACTTCTCACCCAGCCCCAAGGAAGCCCTAACATCAGGGTTCACACTTACTATATTTAAATGGCCTAAAGGCTATTAAATAAAATCAGAGTGAAAATCCAGCATAAGGCAGAGTTTTGTCTCATGAGAAATGTAGGCTTATGTACATTACCTTGACCAAGTGACTGTGCCTATCTTCAATAAGTCAAGGTACTTAATGTTTTCTTTTTTTCTTTTTTTGGGGGGGTGGGGGGATTACTGCCTTCTGGTGGTCATGGGAGCTACCCAGCGTTGCTCCTGAGAGCCGCCGCTGGATTTGAACCGCCAGGCCCTCGGGCTGCAGTCCCGCACTCAAACACTTACGCCACCGGGGCTCAGCCTTAATGTTTTCAATAAAATCCTACTCATATTTCTATTCTTGGTCCAAATATAGAGGCAGCATCAAGGAGTGCACATTGCTTACTAGAGAGTCGAGATGAAGCCGTCCTTACCTACTGAGACCAGGTTTCTCAACGTTTCCATCATCACATCTCTGTAGAAGTTTCTCGGAGCAAGCACCAGCAATGTCCACTCTCCCTGGGTAAAGATCACAGCCACGTCCTCAACAGCCACTGAGTCCTGAAACAGCCCACAGATGCTGGCCACACACTCCAATGTGGGTCAAAGGAGGGGAGGAGACTGGCATCCAGGGAAGGAGGAGTTCATGGGGATTCTACCCAGGGTCCTGCGTGATGAACATCTATTCTAGGGTCCAGATGTCAGCTTTGGACCTTCACTGACCACATCCGCTTCCCCATGGGCTGCATCCTGTCTCATAGACTCACTACATGATGCTTTCCAAAACAGTGAATTTCTTAGTCCACAGCATGTGACCATTTCTAGTCTTATTTTTATTATTTTGGGGTCTAGAACAGTCAAAACACAAAACAGTTCTACAATAAGAGCCTTACTTACACATTCAGATCACCTTTTCCTTGTGGAAAATAATATTTTCACCTCTTTGCACAGACCCACAAGAATATTTAGGGAAAGAACCATGCAGCACAGGGTGAAAACAAGATTGCACAGTGGGAACTGCTAACGGGGCCACTTCCTGAAAGGAGAGCACCATTCTGCAGAACTGAAATGTCTCCTGGTCATCACCCAGGCCTCAGAGTTTCTGCATTTGCGCTGCCATGCACCCCGTCCCTTCATGGAGCCTGACAAGGTAAATGGAATTGGGAGAGAGGGAAGGAAGGAATCCAGATAGTCCGATCATTTTCAGAGTTCAAGGCCCAAAGTTACTATTCACCAGTTATCAGTGACTACTCCAACCAACAGCACAGCACAAAATAATTGTCTTTTTAGGCTGTTGCTGGGGCTATTTGGGGTGCTGATTCAAAAACTATCAGATGCATTGCATCAACTTTAGTTTCTTTTTTTGTTTTGTTTTGTTTTTGATTTGTTTTTTGGGGGCCTCACTGCCCTCTGGTGGTGGGAGTAGGAGGTCCAGCCTTGCTGCTAGATTTTGAACCTCAAACCCAGTAGGCTGCAGTCCCGTGCACAACCACTACGTCACCAGGGCACTACGCCACCAGGGCTCAGCCCCAAACTTAAGTTTCCTTTTTTCTTTCTTTTTTTTTTTTTTTCCAACTTTAGTTTCTTTTTTTTTTTTGGGGGGGGGGGGCATCACTGCTCCAGTGGTGGGAGTAGGAGGTCCAGCCCCACTGCTGGAATTGAACCTCCGTCCCAGTGGGCCGCAGTCCCGCGCACAACCACTACGCCACCGGGGCTCAACCCCTCAACTTTAGTTTCTTAACTATGGTGTTCCACTCTATTGTTTTTACTATTAAGTTATACTAATTTATTAATTTATTATCCTAGTTTTAAATATGAGAAGCATTCAGACCCACAAATTACAGAAGACAAGAATGGTAAGAAATATTTGAAAAGAATTAGGTATTAAGGGACTTCCAAGGGAAGTTGTATGTGGACCTGTGGTGGCTCGTTGGTTATATATTGAGCTATCAATCAAAAGGTCAGTGATTGGAACCCCCCAGTCACTCTGTGGCCTTTGAAAGGTTTGAAAACACAAAGGGGCAGTTCTCTTCTGCTTTATGGGTTCACTCCAAGAATCAATTAAATGGCAGAGAAATCTTTCTCTTTTGCATGGGAGACTGCACAGTGTTTACAGAGGCTACAGGATGGACACTACAGTGCCAGAGCACAGCTTGAGAAGAGTGGAAAGTAACAAAGAAAACTGAAGAGGCACCTATATGGAAGGTGTGAGGGCAATTTAGTGGGTTGAAAATGTAAGGCTTCATAGCGATTATCCTAAATGCTTTGAAAATTTACATTTTTCTTTTTCAAATTATGCAGCAAGCATTCAGGACACATTTTAGGATATAGAAGTCAAAGGATAATTCAGGTTAAATGTTTCAGAGGAAAGATCACTCTCAGCATCTTTATAAGAAAAACTGTTTCTGTGCACAGATGGAGAAGCTGTGTCAGTTTATAACAAGACTAGAACACTTTCATTTTTTTAAAAAAACATTTTATTTGGGGGCTCATACATCGGTTATCACAATCCATACATATATATCTTGTGCCAAGCACCTTCACATGCCCACTGCTATCATCCTTCTCAGACCATCTGCCCCTCCACCCGAGCCCTTGACATCAGCTTTGCATCCTCTCCCCTCCCACCTTGTCCCCTTCTCTCCCACCAACCCTTGATATTTCATAAAGTATTACTATTTGTCATACCCTACACTTCCCGATGTCTCCCCTCACCCATTCCTCTGCTGTCCATCCTCCAGATAGCTGATGTATAGATCCTTGTAATCGGTTCCCCCTCTCCACACCACCTTCCCTCCACCCTTCCAGTATCTCCACTCTCTCTACTGGTCCTGAGAGGCTCACCTGTCCTGAGTTCCATATGTCACCAGTGTACCTCCTCCAATCCAGCTGGATTTTTAAGGCAGAGTAGGGGTCATGATAGTTGGGGGAGGACATATTTATTTTAATAGAGGAGTATGAACTCTGACAAACTCAATTTGTGTTTCAGAGCTTTTCCATCTCTGTTTATTGCCCAAACTCACTGCCAGTCGGTGGATGACGACTCGTGGCGACCCTGCAGGACAGAGCGCAAACAATTCTCCTGTGGGTTCCTCAGGCTGTCAAGCTCCATAGGAACAGAAAGGCTCATCTTTCTCTTGCAGAGTGGCTGGTGGGCTCAAACAGCGGACCTTGTGGTCAGCAGTCAACACAGAACCCACTATGCCACCAGGGCTCCTTATTTATTGTGCACTTACCCGCATTGCTGCCCGCCCCCTTTGTAAATTATTTTACTGGGGGCTCGTACCACTCTTATCACAGTCCATCCATTCATCGTCTCAAGTACATTTGTATGTGTAGCCATCATGGTTTTCAAAGTATTTTCTTTCACTTGAGCCCTTGATATCAGCTCCTCCTTTCTTCCCTCCCTTGTGAACCCTTGATAACTTACAAATTATTCTTTTTTTTCATGTCTTGCACTGTCTGGTGTCTCCCCTACCCCCTTTACTGTAGTCCACCACCCTTGGAGGGGATCATACGTAAGTCATTGGGATTGGTTCCCCCTTTCTCGCCCTACTGCCCCCTTACCCTCCTGGTATGGCTTCTCTCAATATTGGTCCAGAGGAGTTTATCTGTCCTATATTCCCTGTGCTTTCAGCTCTTTTCTGTACCCAAGTACATGCTCTAGTCTAGCCAGATTTGTAAGGTAGAATTAGGGTAATGATCGTGGTGGGGAGGAAGCACTAAAGAAACAGAGAAAAGATGTATGTTTCCTCGGTGCTACATTGCACCCTAACTGACCTGTCTTCTCCCTTCTGTAAGGGGATGCAGATTGCCTTTGGACATCCATTCTGCATTCCCCATCTCATTCACATTATGATTTTTTCCTCTGGGGCTTTGATACATGATACCTGATCTCGTTGACCCATTGATCACACAGACTAGTGTGCTTCTTTCAAGTAGGCTTTGTTGTTTTTCAGCTGGATGGCCACTTGATTATCTTCAAACCTTTAAGACCTCAGATGCTGTATCTTTTGATAGCTGGGCACCATCAACTTTCTTAACCATATTTGCTTATGCACCTGTTTTATCTTCAGCGATCATGTTGGGAAGGTGAGCATCATGGAATGCCAAGTTAATAGGACAAAGTGTTCTAGCTTTGAGGGAGTGTGGTAGTCAGTTAATCTGGTATCAATTTGAGGATTAAGAATGTAGGGGTGGAGTCTAGCCCATCTATCTGGAGATAACCAATGAGACTTCTGTGTGGACATGATTTTCTTCTGAGAATTCTGAGAAATCTGGCTGTATTTCCCCCTAGGAGGTGAGAGACTCACTACTCAGTCCCTTGGAGAGGCTCTACTGATAAGACGGGAGGCTGACTCCCTGTGAGACATTACAAAGGAGAAGCCACATGGGCTTATCCTGATGGAACCAGATCTGTGAGGCCAGAAAAGCCATGTAGAGATTCCTGTCAGGGCTGAGATGCTTAAGAATTCACAGAGAGGACCCTGCCAGTGCTGAGATGCTTCTACCACCACTGGATACACAAGACTCTGCACTCACTGGCCTGTGCTTGTCTTCGTGTCACTGTATATGCCTCATGAGTCTGAAGAGGACTTATGGATTGGTATCATACAAATGGGCTAATATGGGACTTATGACCTTGAACTAGACTGGGCTGGGAAATTTTCTCAATGTTCAATTGCTCTTGTATATAAGTCTATTTTTTTTTTGGTTTTTGTTTTTTTGGGCATCACTGTTCTCTGGTGGTGGTAGTAGGAGGCCCAGCCTTTGCTCCTGTGGAGCTGGAATTGAACCTCTATCCTAGTGGGCTGCAGTCCCATGCACAACCACTATGCCACTGGGGCTCAGCCCATAAGCCTATTTCTTATACACATAAGAGTTTCCATGTATTGGCTTCTCTAGTCTACCTGGATTAACACAGGGAGTATTTGAGTAGAGACCCAATGTCCATCTGCTACCTTAATACTGTGTGTATGTATATACATATATATAGCATACACACATAGATCTATCTCCCCGTCATATATAGACACACACATATACACACATATATGTCTGTATTTAGATCTCTATAAATGCCCTTTGACTGACCCTTTTTTAAGATAACAAATTGTAACTGCCTGCTATTCAGTTCCTAATAAGGTTGAAATGATACTTCAGAGAAAAGTCTAAGTCATGCAATTTGCCCTGTTCAAATATATCTTTGGATCAAATGACATCATGTGAAATATAACTTGACCTAAATACTTAGTGCAACACAAATGACTTTAAATAGCGCCAGTGTGCACCTGCTCGATCTCAGGCTAGCTAACACTACATTCAATTACGCTGACGTTTTAGGAGCAAGTTTATGTTCCGAATATCAACAACTAGACCCGACAGGGGAAACTGGTGCCATTTCTGGAGTCAGCAAGTCACACACACACACACACACACACACACACAAGTCTGACATTTGAGGCACCCAATGTGTGCTGGCCAGTGTACTTCTACCCTGCTACAAAGACTAGCACTGCACGAGGACAAACACCCCAGTCTCTAACATACCAGAATCACATGCCCTTTTGTTTGCCGGCCTGAGAAAGTTGTTAATACTCTCATTTTCTAGCGAATTAATTAAAGCATAAGAGAATTTAGCTGTTTTAGTTCTTGGGCAACTTAGGAAACAAAGACACTTACACTCCAGCCTTCCAGATACCGCACTCCAAATATTTCACACATTTGCAAGCCCTGTCTCCGTGACCCCTGCCACCCACTGGACGTTGGACTGATCTAGGAATGGTATCAACCCTTTGGCTCCCATATGCTGGGAGGAGACAAAGCTTGCTTCAGAAGCCCATTCAGTGCCAGGCTGCCTTCTAAGGCACCACTGGGTAGCTCCAAGTCACCAGACCTGGCTAGTAGCCAGGCGTGCTGCCACCAGGAGCAGGGCATCAGGGCATTCCTTTCACTGCTGCCCACATCCCAAGGACTTCTGGGGATTTCTATTCTGTGTGATAATTGGTTTGCTCCCATTAAGTAGGCTGTTAATATTGCCTAGCTTTTTTTAAATATGTGTGTGTGGGGTGGATGAGGTCAGAAAGAAGAGAAGCTGCCTGAAACTCTGAGATAAGTTATTAAAACAAGTTCAATGTGTGTGTGTGTGGAGGGGTGAGCTCAGTCAGAAGAAATGTAGTCTTAAATTCGGAGATCAGTTATTAAAGCAAGTTTGGGTAAACAGCCATTGCCCAACTCAGAATCCGAGCAGCCTCTTCAGGCTGCATGTTTTAATAAGTAAGTGATGGGGTTGAGCCCTGGTGGCGTAGTGGTTGTGCGTGGGACTGCAGCCCACTGGGACGGAGGTTCAATTCCAGCAGTGGGGCTGTGCCTCCTACTCCCACCACTGGAGAGCAGTGATGCCCCCCCCCAAAAATAAGCAAGTGATGTTCCACCTCTGCATGTGCCCAGTACCACCTAAAAGAGAAACAAGCTTGCATGGCCTTGATAAAGTAGTAAATCAACCCTTATTGAGTTTCAGTGGAAAGCTTTGTTGTGTTTTTGTTTGTTTGTTTGTTTGTTTTTGTCTTTCTTTTTTTGGGCCTCACTGCCCTCTTGTGGTGGGAGTAGGAGGTCCAGCCGTGCTGCTGGATTTGAACCTCCAACCCAGTGGGCCGCAGTCCTGCGCACAACCACTACGCCACCAGGGCTCCGCCCTTTTATATATGTATGTATGTATGTATATGTATATACATGCGTATATATATATTAAGCTCTTTTTTGCAAGGAATGTATTTCCTCTTAAGATGCATACTTGTTCAACTCTATGCAAGTAAAACTTTTGCAATCTAGTATACTAATGTTAGCGTTAGGTCCTCAACCCACAGCACTATTATCACAGAATAAATTATTGAGTATGTAAGAGAGAGAAAGGGGCAGTCTTGTCCAGACACAGGGATTTCTTGGCAGAAGGGGCTTCTGGTTGTCTGAACTGAATAAAAGTATTGGAAATTGAAACATACAGTCTTGGGTGACAGAAACAAGGATGTAGATGGCTTGATAATTATGCAAGAACAACAACCTATTCTTTGGAAATACTTTTTTTCCCACTAACAAAAACAGCAACTATGCACCTGGACCTCACAAGATGGATTACACAGGACTGGAATAAATCACATCTGTGGAAAGTGGAAACCTATTATCATCAGCCACAATACCAGGGGTTGATAGGAAGCAGACCATAAATTTCTCATATTCAAGTTCTGGTTGCACTGAACAGTAAAGATAGAAAACTAGACAAGTAGACATCACGAACATCGTACATGATTAAAGCAAAAAGACAGGAAAGACCAAAGTGAATGTCAGAAAGACTCTGAAACTCCCTTGTGAATGTAGAGAAGCTAAAGAGACCGGCAGAAATGATGCCATAAAAGAACTGAACAGAACTTTTCAAAGGGATCTCAAGAAGACAAAGTAAAGCATTCTAATAAAAGACCTGATGAAAACATGCAAACATTGACTTGCAATACTGAGAGATTCTAAGGGAAAATACTGATCGATTAGCGAAAGTCTCAAAAGAAATTTGTAGCTAGAACTTGGATACAAGTCAAAACTTCAAGGATACACATTTGCAGCCAATATGATCATCTACATCCAGCTGCATATTGACAATCAAGGACACGTCTTTGATAAAGAAGGTCTAGCCTGGAGTTTGTTCTGGTCTCTGTTCCTTGCTTTGTAGATTACTTTTACTGCACCTGGTCTTTTAGATAATGTTGTTCCAAAAATGTTACTTATCAAATTTAAAAAATTCTGAGTATATGCACTCATTCAAGTATGCCCAAATTTTAGTATTAATAAAGAAAGGACACAGTTCAGTTTTTTGCTGAATGCTGGAGCAAGCAGCAGTCCTCTGTCTTCTCATTCCGTGTACTTGCGTTTTCTCAGTCTCCCTTCTTTTACAACAGCAAAATTAGAAGGCGTAAACAGAGTTACTGCACCCAGAAGATTTTTCAATGTTTGGCCATTCAACAAGTAGCACATAACTAAGAGTCAAATAGAAGATAGAAATGTTACCAAAGTTAAATGACCCAAAGTTTGGGTCACATACGCAGAGAGAAGAGAGGCCGTCACGCTTGTCCTCATAATAAGAAAAGTTCTGAATACATTGCACTCAGATAAATGAGGTCCCTGAGGGGTTGAGACGGAGCCACAGAGAGGAGACAGAGCTCAGTTAAGGATGAAGAGGACATGCTTTATTGGAGGTAGTGAAGGACTTTGGGGAAGAGAAAGGACAGCAGCATCTTGAGTTCCTGGGTGGTCCTAAGGCCCCGGAGGTAGGCTAGGGAAGCCGTGCTTGGAAGTGAGGCGGTGGGACATATAAGGGTTTGAGCCAAGGCTGTATGCACCGATAAGGGGAATGATGTCACAGTTGCAGGATCTGAGTCAGGATATGGTTTGTGAGAACATAGATCTGCCTCCTGGAACACTGAGGGAAGAGACTGTACAGACTCAGTGCTGAGAGATAAGTTCTATGAAGGGGCTGTGTCCTTCCTGGGAAGATAAGCTCTGTGAAATGCCAGAGGAAGGGTTTACAAAGTTCACAAGGTTATTCATCTCTTTCTTGGTGAGGCTGACACAAAAGGGGTACAAGGGGGCTGCCTGAGCCAGGGAGCTGCCCGGTCCAGGGAACTGCCCAGTACAGAGGACTGCCTAGTTCGAACCTAGCCCATACAGTCCCTGTGGAAACTACTGTCCTACACTCCATACTAGAAGTATGCTTAGGGAGGCACAGAGACTCATTCCAGAGCAAAAGCCCAGGATCACATAGCAGTGGTAAGGCCAGGACCAACCAAGAACACCCTGAAGAGCAGTAGGACTTGTCAGGCTTGGTGGGCACAGTCTTAGAGGAGTCACACAGGTTGCTTACAGTTCTATGTGTAGCAATGCGACCAGGTCCTTGTATGAAGACCAGAAAATAAATTCCCTTGTATGGGCCAGAGGACAAGAGGCTGTTCTAAAACTCACCCAGTGTATTTGGGTCTCAAGGGAGTATTTTAATGGAATCGAATACACCTGGAGTCATGACATATCCAAGTCCAGCTGCCTTCAGGGCCTACAGCATGTGGTCTGCAACAATTCAGGTCTAGCCTCACTCCTTCGAATGAGAAGCCCCAGTTCCCTG
Organism: Nesogale talazaci; assembly: GCA_004026705.1. NCBI lineage: Eukaryota > Metazoa > Chordata > Mammalia > Afrosoricida > Tenrecidae > Nesogale > Nesogale talazaci. The sequence goes on from PVJH01025208.1 coordinate 18,714, forward strand.
TGGAACTCATCATCCTGACTCCAGCTCTGGAAGTCCACACTCCAGAGGGCATCTCAGGAAGAAGGGTGGTTGTGGAGGCAGAAACTGAGAGGTCTGGAGGCGGATGAATGAATCATGGTTGTCCAGTCAGAGCAGGTACGACCATTACTTGTGAGTGCATGGGCATGCGAAAGGGTCCCCAACTTCCGAGACCCAGTTCTCTCTCTGCGGCCCACCTGAAATGGGAGAAAATGAGTGTCGAGTCAAGAGTGTGGGCCTTGGCCCTCAGCTCATTTCCCGCCCAGGCTTCCCCACAGGCCATGGCTATGCTGCACTCTGAGGGCATCTGCATGTGAGGCAGGTTCTGCTCTGGCTTCTAGGGCACCCACTGGCTTCTTCTTGCAGACTGAGGCTTCTTCCTCTGGGAGGAAAGAGGCATCTTCTCACCCCAAGACATGAGAGGCCTCCAGCCCAGCCAGGCTGAGAAATGGGAACCTGGCTTCCTCCAGCCCCTGTGAGGCTGAGTTTACCTTGATAGGATAAGCCCCACAGTTTAATTTTAGATCGATATGGATGAAATTTCAGGGAGAACATATTTTTGTTTATTGGAAATGTGTCAGGGAGATCAAGAAAAAGTAACCCAAAGATTAGTAACAGTGTCTGGTAATGTTGACAAACTTTTCAACAAAATGAATACATTGTTTTGATGCACTGGTTCCGTTATTTTTGAGTAGCTATAAGACAGGTGGAAGGGAGGCCTGATACACAGTGGTTCAGTGCTCAGCTGCTAACTGATAGGCGGGCAGTTCAAATCCAGCAGCCGAAAGACGTGGGCTGCTGGACTCTGCCTACAGGGCCGCTTGAGTGTGAGGCCAACTCCAGGCTCTGGCAGGAAAGGAGGCCTGTGGGCCAGCGAAGATGGCAGGGGAGGAAAGAGGATCCAGATTCTGCGTTAGAAACAGCTCTGTTCCAGCCGGGGCTGCAGCCCCTCTCCTGCCAGCGCCTTCCACCTGCTATCTGCATTCTCCTGGCCCCTCTGTTACCAAGTCCAGCTTCCCTGGGCTGTTGAGACTCTGGGTGCTTCAGTACTCCCAGGTCAGGTCCCTGGCCACCCTGACAGTTCTCCCCACCGGGCAGTCAGTGTCTGGAGGCTTTTTGGCAGCCAGGTCAGCGGCTGCGTGGGGTGGGGAACACAGGCCAGGCCGTCTCTCTTGGTGGAAAACTGAGACACTGGGCTCTGCCTGACAATGCAGCCACCAGGGTTCCTGTCTCAGCAGCCTTTCCAACAGGGAGTCTGGGAGCCACTCAGTCCAACTGAGCAGGAAAAAAGGAAGGGAGGGAGGTTATCCCAGTTCTCCCCCAAACCCACTTTTCCAGCCCTGGGTCTCCCCTCCCTTCTCATCTCCAGCACCAATTCCACTCTCTAGCTAACTCCTCTGCTCCTTGGGGGTGTTCTCCGCAAAAATTTGTGTCCAGGTGCAGAGCTCACTCACAATAAGCCCAGCCTAAGATGGGGAAAGCGGCTAGACTATAAAGGGAGCCTGGCAGGGCATGCGAGAGGGCATTCTGCCACAATTTGTGACCAGATTTTAAGTGGAACACCCTTGGCCGGGGGGAGGGGAGGTTTGTGATTAAAAATTTGGTCTATATGAAGCAACAAAAATGTTCATAGAACGCAAAAATAGTATTGTAATATATTTATTTAGTTTTAAAACGCCGCGGGACGTCGGGTCACCTTATTTTAAGGTGCACTGAGGACAAAGACAACTCCCCCTTCTTCCGGGGCTCAATGCCAGTTCCCGGGGGTCTAGGGCTCCAGCAGTTCAGGGCGACCCCTAGATTCGGCGTCTGCAGCTGGCAGAAGCCTCCACGCGCCGGGGGACCCGATGGCCGAGGGAGCCCAGGGAGCCCGCACTGACCTATCTCCAGCAGCACCCGCTCCGGCTCCGAACGGGCGCGCCTGCGCGTTCTCGGCGCCGCAGACCCCGCCCCCCGGAAGTGACGTGTGCAACCCTGCGTCTAGACCTGTGTAACGGCGACTCGCGGGCGTCGCGGGCGCAGTGACGTGATGCTGAAGGCTCCGCAGGCCCGAAAGCGCGGTGAGCTGGACTGTGGCCGGGCGAGCGGCTTCTAGGGCCAGGCCAGGCCGAGGACCGGCCGCTGCGCACCGAGCCGACGGCCTTTCACCAGCTTGCGTCCTTGCGCGCGAGGCTGAGCTGGTCTTGCAAGTCGCGCACAGGGGCTTTCTTTTCCTTTCGTTTTGAAGCACGGCCTGGCCCGGGGAGTTTCGCCCTCCGCGAAACGGTTGCTGGGATGCGCTTTTGTGGCCGAGCCCTCGAGACTTCCGTGAAGGAAGCTGGGAAGCCGAGTGCGGCGGAAAGGGAGTGGGAGCGGGGCGCGTTTCTGAAACCGAGCGAGCGGCAGAGGAGGACTCTGGCCCGTATGCCGAGCAGGCTCAGCGGCGGGGCGGAGAGGGGCACGAGGGTGCGGTGTGGTGTGCTGGGTGAAGCCTCACCTTCCCGCAAAGGTTCGCCAATCTCCACTTTCACATTTCTGTCGCCTGGTGAAAGATTGTGCTTCACGGCGTGGCAGGTATGTATGTGTCTCTCCCCCGACTCCATCGCACTTCCCTTCCGAATGAAAGCTCTTTTCAAACGTGCAGGCCTCGACACGGCCGATGGTCCAGAAAGCAGAGCAAGTCTGACGCAGTCATTTCACTGATGTTTCGTGAACAGCCCCACATCCTTTTTGCCACATCAGAAATATGACAAATACCAAGTCAGAGCTGTTCCCTAGAGATTAGTAAGCACAAGCATAGCCACAGTACCTGCTTACTGGGCGAGTCAGCCCTGCTCTGTGCATACTCAGTCATTTTCAATCCCGAATCCCATACTCAATGTAAAGTGTTTTTAATCCTGAGAAGTTTTGGGATTTAAAAAAGTGCCCCAGTATTGCAAAACACTACCAGATGGCTCCTTTGTCTGTCACAAGGTGAATCCTCTGGCATTTTTTTTTCCTGGCACAACGCTGTAATATTATCCCACTTGTTAGAAACCAAGATTAAGGATGTACTGCAGGCTTTCTGACCAACTTCATAGAGGATGTCAGAATCCTTTTTAACACTGAAGAAGAGGATTTCGAGGTCCAAAGTTGCTTACCACAAAGCTATATCTGATTAGGTAGCAAATCAACCAGTTATTTCTGGGAGTTGCTTTTTAATGATATCAATAAGTTAAATTAGACCGCCTGTTGCACTTGGAGTGCCAGGGTAGGACATGAGACATCTATTTTCGTTAAGTCAGCTCCAGCACATCGCAGTGACAACAGGGGCAGCACTGCCCAAGCCTGAACCACCCTCAGCTGTCTGAGCCCAGGGTGGCCGCCAGAGTCGGGCCTCCTTGTTGGGGTCGTCCGCTTTTTTGTTGACCAAGCATGACGCTCCTTTCCAGAGACCAGTCCCCGATCACATAAATGAAACAGCCTGGCCACCTGCGCTTCTAAGGAGCATACTCGTCATACTTCTTTTCAGATGGATGTAGCTGCTGTTTGGGCGGCCCGCGTGGTGTCGGTATTTTTCACCAACTCCGTGGGCAAAGGTATGCCTTCTTCTGTGGTCTTTGTTGTTAATTGCCAGCTCTCACGGGTTGGGTGCACCGCACAGTGGCATTTTTGCTCTTCCCCAGAATATTTGTCCGATATAATTTGTTTTCTTGAGAAACTTGGTGTCGGTAATTAGCCTCGAATTAGGATCCTGACACAAACCTTGCAGAAATTCTTCTGCCTCCCGCCCAAGTGAGCATGAGGAGTGGCATTGTTAATGTTAAATTGCTCGTTTCAAGTCTACAAGTATCCGAAAGTCATTCCTTCTTTTTAAAAATAGCACTTAAATTCCAGCAGATGTCGCTTTGCAGTTTGCTCTCCACATGACTGCGGGTCATTTGTGTAAGTGCCATTGGCGCACCTTTTGTATATGCTTTGTATCAATGGGAGGTGGCTTCCATGGTGACTTCCAGCTTTGTGTTGCTCTACAGTTTTCCTTAAGAACATTTTCTAGAGGGAGTTAAAAAGGATGTGAGCTTCAGAGAAAGCGAAAGTGCTACATATGCCCTGGCGTGAAGGTCCGGCTGCCTCAGAACCCTGACATTGCACCATGGAGGTGTGTTCTAGGAAGCAGAATCTCACAGACACAGGTGTGGTGGTGAAGCAGGTGATGTAATTCTCTCAAAGCCTGGCCTTTGCAGGTTGGTTTGATGCGCCCTGACCACCCCAACCACCAAGCTCACTACCACCGTAGGCCTTCCAGCCTTCAGCAGCTCCCTGGACAAAAGGCAGCACTTAGGATCTCCACCTCCATCCCGACCCAACGGCCCCCTCTTGTCCTCCAACACACTCCTTTCATCTGCTCACTCGCTCCAGGCTCCAAGTGGGCCATGAGAGCTGGGACCTGGTCGCCAGCTCCACCCCTCAGAAGAGAGAGGCTGTGACAGGTCAGGTGTCCCTTTCCCAGCATCTGCCATCTGCCCACGCCAGCCTCTCCCCTCCTGTCAGGTGGAGGAGCCACCACCATGTTGATATAAAATCCTGGGGACTGCCCTATAAAATGGAGTTCCTAACTAACTTTATAGGTCATCCGTTAACCTAAGCTCTTTGTCTTAGTTACCTAGTACTGCTGTAACAAAATGGCTGTAAGGGGATAGTTTTTGAAATAGCTATTTTTAATTCTCTCACAGTTTAAGAAGCTGTTGGTTCAAAATCTGGGTACCAGCTCAAAGGGAACACTTTCTCCCTATATCAAATGCTGTGTGTGTGTGTGTGTGTGTGTGTGTGTGTGGTCTTTGCCACCTTTCAACATCTGTACAACCTGCATCCCATGTGTCACGGTATCAGTCTTGCCATGGGTCTACAGCCGCGGTTCTCAATCTGTGCTGTGGGTTGTGACCCCTTTGGGGGTCAAACAACCCTTTCACAGGGGCCGCCTGGTTCATAACAGTAGCAAAATTATAGTTATGAAGCAGCAAGAAAAAGAATGTTACGGTTGGAGAGGTCTCCACAACATGAGGAACTGCATTTTAGAGGGTCACGGCATTAGGAAGGTTGAGAACCACTGGTCTTTAGAGTTCTCAGTGCTCAGCTCCCAGGTTTTCTTTCTTCTTAATAGTCAAGGTCTCCCCTCTTCTCGCTTGTTTAATCTCTTTTATGCCTGTGTTAGTCTAGGTTGACTAGAGAAACAAATCCAGACACTCGTGTATAAGGAAGAACTTTATATCAGAGTAACTGTGTGTTAAGAAAACATCCCAGGGGCTGAGCCCCGGTGGCGTAGTGGTTGTGCACGGGACTGCGGCCCACTGGGACGGAGGTTCAATTCCAGCAGTGGGGCTGGGCCTCCTACTCCCACTACCGGAGAGCAGTGATGCCCCCCCCCCCCAAAAAAAAAAAATAAAATAAAAGAAAGCAGAAAATATTGAAAACTAGGGGCAGAGTCCCAGTGGCGTAGTGGTTGTGCGCGGGACTGCGGCCCACTGGAATGGAGGTTCGATTCCAGCTCCACGGAGCAAAGGCTGGGCCTCCTACTCCCACCACCTGAGGGCAGTGATGCCCCACTCCCCAAAAAAAATTAAATTAAATTAAATTAAAAAAAAGAAAAGAAAAGAAAACATCCCAGCCCCATTCAGATCAATTCCGTAAGTCCGATAATGGTCCATATGTCCAATTACCAGTCTATAAATTCTTCAGACTCATGCAGCCATGCAATAATGTCAGATGCAGGAAAATCACAGGCCAGTGGTGGAAAGTCTTGTGGAACCAGTGGTGGTGGAAGCATCTCTGCTTTGTCATGGGTCTCCACGTGGCTCCTCCAGCTCCAGGGCCCTTACTGCCATCAGCATAGCGCCATGTGACTTTTCAGCAGGAGTGTCTCACAGGGAGAGAGTATGTCCCACCTCCAGTGGGACTGGCCTCATTTGATGCCTCAAATGAGGTCATCAAGCTGCCACCAGATTGACAGGCTAAACCACCCCATTCACGCTTAATAGTCTCAAGGTGACACCAGTTGATGTCACTACTACATGTCTTAAAACATGTGGTTAAGATTAGACACAACCTAATCCTGTAGATTGCATCTTGCCTCATTAACACCATAGGGGTTAGAATCTGCAACAGAATGGTTACATCAGATCACAGTGTGGAAGCTATTCAATAATACTGAAAATCTGGACCAAGCCAGGCTGTCACATATGGGGTTGGCACTGGTACAGGACTGGGCGATGCTTCATTCTGTTGTACACTGAGAGTCACTGACTCCACAGCACCTCATAACAAAGATCTAGACCTTAACGATAAAGGGGACTTGGACTGCCGTTGGTCACAGTTCAACTGTGGAGACAGAAGTGCATGGTGTTGAAAGGATTGAGTCCTATGGACAGGCAGTGTGATTGAGAATGTGCAGATAGTCACTGGAGGGAGGAGGTTCATAACCTTGCCCCAGAGTAGACCTGTGACCCAGTAGGTCACAGACCTGTTTAAGTTCCCGGGCTGTCAACCTCACCCTGCACTTCTCCCGTTGGATTGTGTGGTGCCTCACTGGAACACAATGTGTGTGATGTTTTAGGACTCCGTGGCTGTTGAGGATGTGGCGGTGAGCTTTTCCCAGGAAGAGTGGGCCTTGTTGGATCTTTCTCAGAAGAAACTCTACAGAGATGTGATGATGAAAAACTTCAGAAACGTGACCTCAGTAGGTATGGATTATCAAGTTTATTTGGATGCGAAACAGAACCGGAGATGCAATTGGAAGTTTTAAGGCAGGCTTTATTCAGGGAGCTTGCGGGCGGGTTCAACAGCTCCGGGGGGGAAAGAGCTGACGAAACTGCACCAAGGGAACAAAAGGAAGAGTTTTTATACCCCCCTGACAAGCGTAGCTGTTAGTCTTCAAGGGAAGAGGGTGCGTTTTTTGATCTGTCACTTCTCACACGAATGATGTATACCCAGCGATATCTCTTTTTTGGGCAGTTGGCTGTATCAGGTAAGTGTTACTCGGAGGAGGTCAGGGAATGGGTTGGGTAAACATTCCTCGGGAGAGAGGTCAGGGGTCAGGGTAGCTTAACCTTTGGAAGGATGGTGTTGGTATATCTTTTAGAGATAGGCAGCTATCTGGATTCCGGACACAGGGTGAAACAGAGGTTAAGCGCAGGAATGAGTTGGCAGGAATGAGTTCTGAGATAGGGATGCTGCATCTAAAATGGAGTCTCTTGTGCCAAGACCAAACATGGATAATTTCATTTTTGCCATTAAATTTGTTCTTTAGTACAAAATATGCTTATCAGTGTTACACCTGTGCGTGAGCTAAGACATGAGACTACATTGTGCGTGCATATTCTGGCTTCCCTTGTGACCATGACTGCCAAGTTCTGCATTTAATGGAATTCTCATTTCATTTATGGTTAAGAACCTTAAGACCTTTTAAATGTTAAGGGTCACAGGGCTACACTGGAAGGGCTTAACATAGAGTCTGGTTGAATGACTGAGCCCTGCCCAAAGTTGCCTGCCCCCTTGGACTAAGGACTGAGGTGTTTGGATAGAGAGGAAGCAGAGAGTGGCTACCCTGGCACTGTGGAAGTGGCATCACTGGACTTTGGGGGGACACCCTGACTCGGGTAAGTGAGGGGCAGGGAGTGTCCAATGGAAAGGGACCCAGAATCCCCCTGGCACCAAGCCCCACACTTACGGTAAACAGAGCTCAATAGAATATACAAACTGTGCAGGGCATCAATGCATGGACTGTGGCCCAAGGTAGATCTGTACCTATGTAGAGTCCTCATACCAGCAGTGTCTGGAGTGCTGTGTCATTGGGAAAGTTGGTGTCATGAGTGCAGTCACCTTATACCCAGAGGGATGATTATATGGGCTTTTGTTTTCCTTTATTTTTTTTGTTTGTTTGTTTTCCTTTAAACAAACCTTGAGCTTGTTTTTTCTCCTTGTTTGCTGGTTGGTCTGCTGCTGTTTGCTAATGTACTTGGTCCTACATCAGAGGAATTTGATTCTGTCATAAGACAACCGCCGAAGGAAACCTCAGTTGTGCATATCCCATGGACCTGAAGATGGATTCTGGGCTCCTACTTAACTCTAGTCCCAACCCAGGAGCAGTTAGTTCTGAGAACTTGGCCCTGCTTGATGCTTGACTTCGTGAAATGACCACTGCAGATCCAGGTGCTACAGCAAAATGTGGTGAAGAAAGCAGACGGTGCCTGCTATCAGAATAGAGTCTGGGGCCTTAAAGACTTGGATTCAAACAAGCAGTCATCTCTGCAAGGAGTCAACCAAGTCCATGTGGAAGAAACATACTAGCTTGTGTGATCCAAAGATGACCAAAACAAAATTCAAATATGATGAAGGGAAAAGTATCAGAGCTAAACTTGTAAACACCCAATTCGTGGAAGGCTGTGGAGGACAAAGCCCATCTTCAGAGTATCGAATCAGGTTAGGCTATTGGAGATCCCCTCTAGCCACAGGCAAAGGTTGGGAGCAGCCTTACAATCAAGCATAGATCATTGTAATCCTGATTATGCTGGATCATACTTGAGATTTGGCCAATTGACCTCCCCTCCAGGTGCAAGGATCTCTTGCTTGTTGCATGACAAAAATTCCTCCCTGGCTTTGAAAATATTGATGGTGGTCCTTTTCTTACTTGTTGTTTGACCTTTTAGCTTTATATTGCAATTGTTTTATCCTTGCCATCTCATTTTGAATCTGTTCTTTATTGTTTCTGTTTGGCTTGCCAGTTTGTGAAGGGAAGAAGTGGATGTATAGAGATAATAACCAATGCAAGGATTTGTAGGGGAGGTAGAGGTTGGTAGTGAGAAGGGGAGGGTGGAAAAAATGTTCAAGTGTGAGGAGTGACTTCAGGATTTTGATGTTGGTGTATGTGTGTAAATGTGTGTATGTGTGATCTGGGACCTTACATATTGGGTATAAGAGTGAACACAATTATTTGCTGTATATAATTTTTTACCTGCCCATTTCCTGAGACCCTGAAGTGTTGGGTCAGTGTCAGGAAAATGTTTATTGCTCTTCCGTGCTTTCTTTCATAAGCCTTTCTATGTGAACACCTTGTGAGCCACACCCATTGGCTCTGCAGAATCACAGAAGAAAAGCCTGAAGAGAACTGACTTGGAGAGCGCCGTCAGGAATGTTCAGGAAGAAGAACGATTCCCTCCCCTGTAACGTTCAGTGCTGATGTTGCCTAGCGCCACTCTAGTTTCTCTTCTAGTTACACCCTCGTTATGCCATTGCCATGCTCCATCATCCTGGAAGTGTTTCCTGCCTAATTGTTTTGGGCTGTTGCCCATATGCTGAAACAACAAAATGTGTCAGAATCATTTTTTTTTTCATAACTTTTCTCTCTTGGGTAATCTTTTCCTTTTTGTTTCATATTTTTGAACCTCAATTTAAATAGTTGAGTCAGTTTCTCAAGACCTAAATGCTGGAGAAAAGCTATCTACTGAAAATATAATATTACAACTTACGAAAAATGACACCTGACCCTTACTCTTTGGAGAAGTCTATTGGTGGCAAAGCAATGAAAATCTGGGCAAGAACCAGAAAAGATACACAAGGTAAGTGCCATTCACTTGTGGGACAGCAGTGCTCGGGAGAGACTTAAGAAGACACCCTGGTCCAGGATCAGGTTTCAGGTATTAAAAGATTCAAAACAGACAACTAGATCGAAGCAAACAAGGGGGGTTGGAGTGGAGCCCCAAAGCCCCTCCGTCGATACTTAGATATCCCCCACAAAAGGGTTTGAGAAAGGGACGTTTCAACCAAGGTTTAGTATAGCACTGATGAATACACATCATTCTTCTAGTTGCTGAATACTTTCTCTCCACCCTACCACCTCACCCCTCACTACCATGACCCAGTTCTACCTTCCAAATTTGGCTAGACCAGAGAACACACCTTGGTATAGATAAGAGCTCTTGACACATGAAATTCAGGAAAGAAAAGCCCCTCAGGAACAGTTGTGGTAGCAGCAATATGAGGGTAAGGCAGTGGTTCTCAACCTTACTAATGCGGCCACCCTTAATATAGTTTCTTATGTAGTGGTGACCCTTAACCATAAAATTATTTTTGTTGTTACTGCATAATTTATAATTTTGCTACTGTTATGAATCAGGCAACCCCATGTGAAAGGATCATTTGGCCCACAAAGGGGTCACAACCCACCGGTTGAGAAACACTGAGGTAAGGAGAGGGTGAGAAAGGGGGAACCCATCACAAGATTGGATATATAGCACCCCTTCCAGAAGGGGATGAATAACAGAAATGTTAGTGAAGGGAGACAATGGACAATGATAGCAATATATAATAGGTCAAGAGTTCACGAGGGTGGAAGGGTTGGGGGGAGAGGGAGGTGGAAAGAGGAGCTTATACCAAATGCTCAGGTAGAAAATGTTTTGAAAATATGGCAACATATGTACAAATATGTTTGATACAATTGATATGTGGAATGTTGTAAGAACTGTAAGAGCCCCCATAAATGCGTGTAACTGGATTTGTTTCTCTAGTTAACAAGGCCTAACACAGTATAATTGCTAAAGAAATGCACTGTCAGCTATTTCTCCTGCACTAAGTGGGTATGAATTGCCCATCTTTTGGTTAGCAGTCGAGAGCTTAACCATCTGTGCTACTTGGGCTTCTTATACAAGTTAGCATTTAATACCAGGATACCTTCTTTCTTGTTTTTAATCAAGTGACACACATTTATATGTGAGAGCTTTATATCAAGAAGGAATCATACATCAAGAAGACACCCTAGCTTATTCCAACTTAAACCCATAAGTCTGATAATAGTCTAGAAGTCCTCTGCAGACTTACACGGTCACATGCAGTGATGCAGAATGCAGGAATATCATAGGCTGGTGGGTGCTGAGTTATGTGGCTCCAAGGTTGGTGGAATACATTGCAGGGTTCTGGCAGCTCTCCCAGTCTTCAAGCATGGAAGTGAAGGCAGAAAGAGAGAGAGAGAGGCTGGCCTCTAGAGAGCTAAATCTCTATCTCCAAGGGAGGTCATTAGACTATAACCTGGTTGACAGACTAAATTCCACCGCTACACTTTGATATATCTTCAAGTTCACATGAAATTATGTAACTGCTGCATATCCACCTCCACCCCCCTCACCCTCCCACCCCAAAATCTACAGGACAGTTCTGAGTTCTGCTCTACCACATGAGATCTCTGAACTGTAGATCTCTGAACTATACAGTACCTAACCCTTACTCCCCCCCAGCACTATACACACACACACACACACACACACACACACACACACACACAATATAAAGAGGAATACACAAGGGAGTATCCCTGAACCAGAAAACAGCTCCACTGACTGGACCTTTCTTTTTTAAAAAAAAAAAAAATTAAGACCTTTTTTGGTACACATTTTCCCCACTAGGTGAGCATTGAGCAACTCACTCTGAGTTAGTGTACCTAGTGGCATTGCCTGGGAAGGTTCTGGTCATGGTGAATTTTTTCATACAAGCAGTTTCACTTGAACCTCGTTTTTTGTGATAGCTGATTTAAGACAACAGCATGCAGCTGTAAAATTTATTTCCTGCTTGGCAAAAATGCTGCAGAAACTCTTGTGATGTTGAATACATGTGTACAAGGACAGCATTATGGGAAAAACTCAAGTGTACAAGTGGATTTCTCATTTCATAAAAGGTGAAATGTCAATTGATGACAAACCTAGATGTCCATCAACTTCCTGAACAGATGAAAATATCAACACAGTACATTTGGAGTTCATTCCACCAGGTCAGACTTTTTTTTTTTTCTTTTTTTTTTTTTTAGGCATCACTGCCCTCAGGTGGAAGTGGGAGACCCAGCCTTGCTGCTGCTGGATTTAAACCGCCAAGCCAGTCAGCCGCAGTCCCGCACTCAACCACTACGCCACCAGGGCTGGGCTAGGTCAGACTTTTAATCAAGCTTTCTATTTAGAGGTTCTGAAAAGATTGCATAACTGTGTAACAACAAAAAGCCTGATTTATGGCAGGTGAACGACTGGTTTTGCCAGCACGGCAATGCACCTGCACTTGCACCAGCTTTGGGCAAAAGACAGCATGCCTCTCTTGCCCTGTGCAACTTCTTCACCTGACCTTGGTCTGTGCAAATTCCTTTTGTTTCTGTGAATGCAGAGTAACGTGAAAGGATAGTAATTTGACAATGTAGAAGAGATGAAGAAGAAAAAAAAAGATGAAGAAAAAATGAGGGAGGTACTGTTAACCATCCAGAAATATGAGTTTGAAAAATGTTTCCAAGAGTGGGATTGTAGATTTGACAAACGTATTAAGTGTAATGAGGAGTACTTTGAAGGTGATAAGATTGTTTTGTAAGTAAAACTTAAATATATAGCTTTAGAAAAACTATTCTAGCTTTTTAGGGCTACACACACACACACACACACACACAACAGTTTGCATTTAAGAAAAAAGTTTTTAAAAAAATTATTATCTTGTTATTATCTTATTATTATTATCCATGTCTTAGAGTAAAGAATACTAATGTGCAAAATTAGTAACATTGGTTTTAATGCTTAGGGTTATGTGTCACTTTGGCTTGACCATGATTCTCAGTGGTTTGGCAGGTATGTCATGGTATGATCTGGCAGTTATAAAATGAACTTCAAATATGTGGTTGGATGTTCCTTTGTTCAACATCATATAGTACATTCACCTCAAACTGATTCCTTTGAATGTTTAAATCAGTCAGTCCTGCTGGGTGAGTTTGAACCATCAACCTTAGGTTCTCAGCAAATACGGGTGTTTTTTGCCAGTCAGGTATCCTATACTTGTATATAAAATGAGCTCTGAAATTGTTTGTTGACAGACTTTCACAATAAGTATTATGTGAGTTGGGAATTTAATTTTTTTTTTTAAGTCTTTAAAACCAAGTTCTTACTGATTGAGTCTTAGATATGGCACTGAAGGCAGAAGCGGCAACAGGCAACAGAAACACATAGGATTTCATCAGAATTAAAATCTGTCCATCAAAATCATTTTTTAAAAATGACTGAAGTTAAATTATTGTCTATTTACATCAACTCAGTGCTCTGAAGAAACAATCATATGTTTTGACATGAAGAATACTCATTCTAGTTGGAACCTTGTGAAGTTTGCATTGATAAGCAAAGTCAAATCATGACAAGACGTCGATATA
>PVJH01025209.1:0-31865 GCA_004026705.1 Nesogale talazaci
CAGGGGACACTAGCTGGCAGGGGAGGAGGGCAGGAAGGTGTATTCACCTTGCCTCCACCTGTCCACCCCCCTCCCAGGGCCATTTCAGGGACAGCCCCGCCCTCAGCCTTCAGGCCCCACCTACCAGGCTCACCTCTATGACTGGCCTTTCACCCCACCTGCTCCTCTCTGAACGCAGGGCACAGCCAGCACCCACCTATAGCTTGCTGTCTACCTCCCTGGGTCTCTACCTCCTGGTCCAGTGATTCCTGTTAGCTGTGAAGCCAGGTCAGACTCTGCATCTCTCCCCAGCCTTCTTGGAGCCTGGGGACTGGTCCTCAAGAGGGACTAAAGCGAATTCTGGTCCCAGTGGACAGGGTACCCGGTGTGGGCTGTGACATCATGAGACTGCATCCACATGGGTGAAAAGGACACGCTGCTGGGAGGACACACGGAAAACCTGAGCCCAGGGCCAAGCTCAGAAAAGGCACCAGCCCATCACAAGATGGGCACTTTCAGCGGAGACTAGCTTCTCAGAGGAATTTCCTTGTGTAGCAGGGTCTTCGAGAAGCAGAGATTATTGTAGAAGCTGTTCTACAGAGTAGAATCTGGGGACTTGGAGGGGGTCCGAGTCTCCAGTCCCACGTTCCCAGCTCTGTCCATCTCCCTGCTGGTGCCCTTGGGCACAGGAGGTCACACAGCACACCGTGAGGGGACGGCCCTGGCAGGGAAACAGACTGTGTGGAGCGGAAAGCTCCAGCCAGGGTTCTTAGGGACTGGGAGCCCGCCACAAGAGCTCCCAGCTTCTGGTCTGAAAGCAGGAGAGCCTGGTCAACTCTGCTGGTCTTTTCTCCTGCAGCACCCGGCCTGAGTGGGAGCCGTTTCCAGGCTGCTCCGAGCCCTGCTCCTGCCCACCGGATGACTTTAACCCCATTTGTGACCCCAGCACCCATGTGGAGTACATCACCCCCTGCCACGCGGGCTGCAGGAGCCGGGGGACCCCGGAGACCATGAACAAGAGTACAGTGAGTCTAACTTTGGGGCTGCCTCCCCTCTCCCCGTCCCTCTGTACCTGTTCCGCCCCCCTCCCCCCATCGGCCCTACACTCTGCTTGTCTGCCTGCCTCTCCCTTCTGGGGAAGAAGTAGGACACTATTCCCTGTCCCTGTGCCCAGGACACAGGTCTGAGCCAGACTTGGCCCCTGACTGCACACACACACACACACACACACACACACACACACCACTGGTGGCGATGCCAAGGGTGCTGATGGGCAGGAGAAGGGGTCCCCACACAGACTTGCAAGCACAGAAGCACAGAAGATGGACCCTACCTGGGAAGGCCCCAGGAGGCTGCCTGGAGAGGTGGCATTGGAAATGCATGATTGAGGGTGAGTTAGCAAACCAGCACTTGGGAAAAAAGCTCTCTCTCTCCAAGGGAGGGGCTGGGGTAGCATGAGCAGAGACCTGGACACACACACACACACACACACACACACACGGAGCTTTAAGAAACCACAAAGAACTTCTTAGGACCAAAGTGTGAGGCAGTGTCTGCCGAGGGAAAGCAAGACCCAATCAGAGACGGGCTCTGAGCACCAGGCTGAGAATGGAGGTGCTAGGCTGAGAGCAGGGAGGGTGGGGGCGGGGGAGACAGGGAGCACGGATGGGTTTTGAACAACAAAGTGACAGAATTGGAAATGGGTGTGACCATGCTCGAGGCCATAGTGTGGGGAAAGACAGAACAAGGTGAGGATGGAAGAGAGGAGGCTGGTGCTGCAGGCCCAAGCTCAGTCAGTCAATTGACAACCCTTGCAGAGTCCCAAGCCATGGAGCCCTGCCCAGGGGGCACTCAGCAGGGGGGTGGGCAACCCTGCCCAGGGGGCACTCAGCAGGGGGGTGGGCAACTGGCAAGGACAGTGTGATCAGAGTGACTCTCTGTGCCCTCTAGGAAAGGCCACCCGAACCAGCTGGCTCACCCTCCCCTGCCTCCACTTCTCCCCAAAGGACAAGTGAAGATTATAAGCCACCTTTCTTGGGCAGTGAGGAGGCAGTGTTGGGCAGACTGTTAGGACAATGTCTCTCTCTCTCTCTCTCTCTCTCTCTCTCTCTCTCTCTCTCTCTCTCTCTCTCTCTCTGCAGAAGCCCACCCCACCTCCATGAGGCAGGATCCTTGCTCTGACCCCTTGTAAGGATGGGCTGGGGCCCAGCCAGCTGGCCAGAGTAGACCATGCCCCTGAGAATTCTCCAGAACCCAGCTGACGCCACCTGTGAACTATTAGCCGTGGAATAACCACAACCCCGGCCTCGTAGGCCTCCTAGCACCTACTCCTCTGACTGGTCTGATCTCCCCAAGAGTCCGTCCTTCTAGTCCTGCCCCACCTGGGGGGGGGGGGGCAGGACCCTGGTGCAGGCGGTGGTCTCCTGCAGAAGTGGGTCCCTGAGCACCGAGGCCAAACCACTGGATTCGAACCCCTGTTCTGCCTCTGACTGACGCTGTTACCATGGACACATGGCTGAACTCCTTTGCCTCAGTTTCCCGGTCTGTGAAATGGGTTGGGGGGGAGCATGGCTGCTCCCTATGAGGCACAAGGCTCCATGCACTGCCTGGATGGGTTCATGACACAGGAAGTGAATATTCACATGACCCAACCCCCAGAAAGTACTTTGTACTACCCAGTCCTTGCCCAGTGACTTGTTCCCTCCCACTCCCAGTTTAACTTGGGTGTTTCAGAGCAGAACTGCATCTGTAGGTTGTTGGTGGCTGAGTTTTCAAGAAGTTGACAGCCAGTCCTGACCTCCGACCTCCCTGGGAGCGGTCAGTGATTTATGCCTTCGCCCCAAGCAGAGTGCCCAGCACTCCGTCATGCGCTGTGTGCCCATTGCTCAGATGAGGAAATGGAGGCCCGGAAAAGGACAGGGAGTTGCTCAGGGTTCAAGGCCAGAGCTGAGACTAGAACCCAGGGCCCTGGTCTCCCAGATCAGCCCCCTCTTGGAGCACCCTAAGAGGCTTGTGCAGGTGTGCTGTTTCCAGGGGTGCAGCCGAGAGCTGGTCAGTTTTCAGGAACTTTAACCCAGTTGATTGCTGGGGCTGTCTCCTGCCTGTTTGCTCCTCGGGCTACCTGAGCGCATGGAGGGGGGAGGGGGGGAGGTGGAGAAAAGGGAGGGGGTAGACTCACCAGGAGAGTGAGGATTAGAGAGACTGATTGGTTGCTGTGGAATTCGGGAAGTTCAAAGAGTGAAAACAATCCCAAGAGAAAGGGCTCTGGCCTTTCATCACATCCCAGCAGCCAGGATGTCCCTACTGTGCCTTCAGGGATCCATGGCCCAGCGGCACAAGGTCCCCTTTCCCTGGAGAGTAGAGCAGTGTTCGGGAGGTCACCCAGGGCCTGACGGCCGACAGCCCCCCGGGGAGGAGGGAGACTGGGGAGCCTCTAGCTCCTTTCCCAAGCATGCGTGGTAGCTTCCACTCATTGTGCCGCAGGTGTGCGTGTATGTGGTCTGGTGGTGTGCATGTATGTGGTGGTGGTGGTGTGTGTGTGTGTGTGTGAAATGTGATATGAGATGTGTACCAGTTATGTGGTGTGTGTGGTTTGGTGGGAAGGATATGGTGTGTGTGTGTGTGTGTGTGTGTGTGTGTGTATGTAATGGTATGCATGCATGTGTGTACTGTGGGTGTGGGTGGTGTGATGTGGCTGTGAGGACAGTGGTGGGGTGTAACTGTAGGGGTGGTGCCTTCTGGGATAGATGGTGAGTGTGTGATGTATAGGGATGGCTATGTGACATATGTGTGGTCTGTTGGGGGGCTGTCTAAAGGGCATGGTAAATGTGTTGGGGATGGTGTGTGTGTTGGGGCCTTGGGAGCTGATACTTTTTGGGATCCTTCCCCAGGTTCGCCCAGCACCTCCCTGGCCACCCGTGGTCTCACACCAGGGTTAGCCTGCATGGTGCATGGATAGTCTCCCTGAGTCGTGTGAGCAGAGCCCAGAGGTCCCACACCCCCAAGTGCAGCCGGCACAGGTGCAGCCCACTCTGCACTTTGGCAGCTTCTGAAGGCTCTTCCTACCCCCCCTCCCCCCACCAGGCTTTTTACACGGACTGCAGCTGTGTGACAGGCGGTGGCCCTGTGCTGGCAGGCTCCTGTGACTCGGCCTGCAGCCACCTGGTGCTGCCCTTTGTGCTGCTGACCAGCCTGAGCGCGATGCTGGCCAGTGTCACGCACACCCCCTCCTTCATGCTCATCCTCAGGTGAGGGCGGCCTGGAAGCAGGGTGAGTGGGGGCAGGTGGGCATTGAGAAGCCTCACCCACAACCAGGACAGCAGGGGCATGGGGGGGGGGGTGCCCAGAAAGAAGGCCATCTGTATGTCTTGGTCCCCACAACAGAGAGGACGGTTTCGCTCCCCGTTTTACAGGTAAGCACGCCGAGCTGCAGAGGGATTCATGAGCAGGCCCAGGTCATGTCACAAGTATCAGGTGGAATGGTGCTGATCCAGTGCCTGTCTACCCTGGGCTGGGGCTGGGGGCAGCACACCATGCGGCCCTGGCCTGGCCTCTCGGCAATGGGCACACACAGGACTGTGCCTGCGACTCCAAACTGAGTCGGAGGGCCCATCCGAGGCACAGAACATCAGGCCATGTCAACGAGCACTAGCTGCCCTTAGGACAAGCTCACCGCCTCCCCCCCAGCCTGCGCTGCCTGCCCACTGGCTTTTGGTCAGATCCTTTGCCCTGAAAATACCTGCTGGGCTGGACGGCTAGCCACAGAAGCCAGTATTAGAGCCATCTTGGGGCACAGGGTGAGGCAACCCCAATTTTCCCACTATGCTGGGTTTCCTTCTTTCTTATCTGCAGCCTAGAAAGGTAGACAAGGGGTGGAGCCCTGATAAACATGAAAAGACCCGTAGGTTCATAGGACACACTGGGGGGTGGCAGGAGCCCTGGAGAGGTGGGCAGGTAGGGAAGCTGGGAGGGAGATAGAGAGAAAGAGAGGAGAGGGAGGAGGGGGGTGCACAGGCAACGTGATTGTGAGGAGCCAGAACACGGGCTCTGCGGAGCACAGATCTTGGCTGGTTAACTGGGGTCTCAATCACATCACTTAAGCCATCCAAGCATCGGTCTTTTTCTCTGGGAGCTGGTCCCAACGAGATCCCGACCTCGTGGAAATGACAGCCCCAGGGGAGCCCCTCCTCCCTCCTAGTGCCAGTCACCTCTCTTACTGGAGAGGAGCTGGGGTTGCCCGGGGAGCTCCACCTGGGAGCCAGGAGGAGTGGCTGGCTGCCTCAACTGCGCACCTTGCCAAGCGTAGGAGAGGACGCGTCCTTGATCGGGACCGTGGGGAGGTTGGCACGGAGTCCGGGTTGTCAGGGAGTGTGTCTGGTATGCAGGGTGGCTGAAGGGAGATTGAGAGATGGAGGTGATGAGAGCCCCTCTGTGCTACTTACTGTGTGGCCCTCGGGGCCTGGAGGCCTCTGCACCCTCACGTGTGCATGTTCTCGCCTGTTAGGGGGGTGAAGAAAGAAGACAAGACGCTGGCCGTGGGCATCCAGTTCATGCTGCAGAGAGTGCTTGGTAAAGGGGCAGCCGGGACTGTGGGCGGCGGTCCGGAAGCCCACCCCTGCATGCTAGCCTGGAGGCATAGGGATGAGTCGGAGCCCGTGCCTGACTTTTCAGCTCTGCCCCGGGTGGTGGTGGCATAGTGGTTAGGCATCCTTAGCGGCACAGGTGCCGGTTCGAAACCACAGGAGAAGGACGAGGTGTTCTGCTCCCTGAAGACCTGCGGTCTCAAACCCAGAGACAGTTCTGCCGGCCCTGTGGGGTCACCCTGAGTCGGCATCGACTTGATGGCAACCGCCAGTGTGGCATTGGGGTTTCAACCCAGAGGCGGGGAGGCGGCAGAAGCTGGGCAGCTCTTGGGGGAGGCTGTGGGTGCCCCTGAGGACAGTAGAAGCCCGTGGGGGGCGGGGTGGGGGAGGACGCCGGGGCCCACCGCTGTGTTCCCTGAGCCCCTGCCTCCTGCAGCCTGGATGCTCAGCCCCGTGCTCCACGGCAGCACCATCGACACCACCTGCGTGTACTGGGCCCGGAGCTGTGGACGGCGAGCCGTGTGCCGCTACTATGACCACGACCTGCTCCGGACCCGGTGAGGCCCCGGGCCGGGCCCGAGGCTGCCAGGGGCGGTGGGAAGAGGGCTGGAAGGACACGCGGGACCCCCAGCAGGACGCCAGCAGGGGACCTGAACTAGCACTGCATCTCTCTGCTGCCTGGCATGGGCTGGGCACAGTCCCGCAGGCTCTGCCACCCTTTTAATCGCAGAGGACAGCGAGAGGCAATGCGAGCGGTCCAAGGCCACACGGAGAACATGAATACCTGGCCAAATGGGGCCTTGAACCCACGCTGTGTCACCATGGAGTCTGGGCAGGGACTGGGCAGTGGTCCCAGGCTGGGCCTGTAGGGGGTCCAGTGACTGGCCTCGCAGTGGGCTGAGTCTCCATTTACGAAATGAGATGCCCCAAAGAGTCTGAAGGCAGAGGGGCTGTTAGCTCTGGGAGGTAGCTAGGAGGGGCTTTCCTGTGGGCTGGTCACTTTCACCTTTGCAGAGAGCGTGGTTCCTGTGCACGGGGACCGTGGGGTCACGGGTGGGGGGGAGGAAATAGGTCTCCTCCAGGAGGAACTTGAAAGTGGGTGACAAAGGGGAGGAGAGATTCCTCTTCGGGGGGTGGTGAGGGAATGAGGATATCCCAAAATGCAATTGCCACGTCCCACGAGATCTTGAGGCTCCCTGGTGGCATAATGAGGGACCTGGAGGGCTGCTAGCCACAAGGCCAGCAGTTCAAAACCACCACGGCACCTCGGGAGAACGATGAGGCTTTCGACTCCCGTGAAGAGTTTTGGTCCTGGTTAAAAACCCACAGGGCAGCTCCACTCTGCCACGCAAGGGTGGCCGTGACTTGGCATTGACTGGAAGGCACTGAGTTAGGTTTTGAAGCTCATGAGCACCGGAGAGGGCACAGAGAGGGAGCGCTGGTTCCTACCATACCGCAGGCAGCAGGCAGGCAAGGAAGATGGCCCTGTCTAGGCCCCCTTTTGCAGAACCTCCCCCATACCAGGAGGGAGGGACCCCACAAGGGTCAACTGTGGGGTTGCCATGTTCCCAGCCATGGCCGTGGTGACAGGGCCTGCTTCCTGGGGTCCTCTGCTCTCCCCCCGCCCCCACGGCCTCATTGCCTCCCACTGCACAGTTGTGCCCACTCTGCCCCCGTCTCCCAGGACATCCAAGTCCTAGGTCGGGACGCCCTCTTCAAGGGCCCCTGCTCTTGTGCCCAGGTTCATCGGCCTCCAGTTCTTCTTCAAGATGGGCTCCCTGGCCTGCTTCATCTTGATCCTCATCATCCTGAGGCAGCAACGTCAGGAGGCAGGCGCCACGCTGAGCCTGTCCAGACTGGGCCGAGAACAGCAGCCATTGGAGTCAGGGCCGGAGAAGAAACCTGAGGAGCCCAACGTGTGAGCCGTCTGGGAGCCCCACTCTGGCCAAGGGTGGCTGCCCCAGGAGAAGTTGTCGGGCGTCCTTTCTGTGTTTTCATCTTGGCTACTCTGCTACCCTGCTGTGTGACTTTAGCGAAGTCACTGACCCTCTCTGGGTCTTTATTTGCTCATCTAAACCAAGGTATTACTTGAGGAAAGGTACTCACAGAAAGAGAAACTTTCCCTTCATTCCACAGTCAGCAGATTTCCTGCGAACCAGGTGTCCTGGGTGGAAGGAGTATGCATCTTTCCATGAGGCCCAGGCACATGGACCATGGTAGACCAGGCTGCCCTCCACGATGGACCTTGCTGAGCTTGCCCGGAACATCCTCTCTGAGCCTCAGCCACCCCCTCTGGTCAGTGGGAATGGGCTTGCTGGCGTACAGTCTCATCCCAGCTGTGTGGTCAAGATGAACTCAGGTCCCCAAAGGCCGCTTCACCTGGAGGTGGGCCCAGGACCGCCTCCCTCCAGGTATGTCCCTTTGGTGCCCCCTGGAGGCCGAGCTCTGCCCTGGGCTCTGAAAGACTCAAGGGGAGGCGGGGAGGAGGAGCAAGTGTCCCGTCTATCCTCAGTGGCCCTCCGCTCAGGGAGCCCAGGCTGAGGGTGGAGGTAGAACTCAGGTCCCAGGTTTAGGGAGGCACAGAATGAAGATGAGGCCTTAGAGGCCCTAAACGACCAGACGCCCCACTTTTGGCAGGACAGTCCTGATTTCAAACAATTTTTCCCACGTCCTGCAGTGTTTTTAAAAAGCCCTAATTTGGGCTGAGCCCCGGTGGCGTAGTGGTTGTGCGTGGGACTGCGGCCCGCTGGGACGGAGGTTCAATTCCAGCAGTGGGGCTGGGCCTCCTACTCCCACCACCGGAGAGCCGTGATGCCCCCCCCAAAAAAACAAAACAAAACAAAAGCCCTAATTTTTGGAAAGAATGCACAATAAGCTAAGGAATGGCGGGAGAACGGGAAGGGAATATACCCCCCTCTACCCCCACCCCCGTCAATGGTGTCCTGCTTTACCAAGGTTAAAATCTGGCCCCACCCTTGGATACTTCCTCTACTTCCTCACCATCAGGGACCAAGCACACACCCACAGGTACCCCCAAAGTGGTCAAGATGGCCCACACGTGACTGGGTGCCTTCACATCTCTGCAGACTCTCTCGTAAATAAAATCTTAGCTTTGCCAATTCCTTCCCAGCGTCTGCTGTGTGACCCGGGGCTGTGTAGAGAAGGTTTGCTGGTGTAGCACTCGGGTGTTTGGGGGCAGCACCTGGTTCTTTGTAACAGCCAGGTCCACAGTGGTGGGGGCTGTCGTAGCCAGCTCTGTGTAGAAAGGGGGTCTGCCCACACTTGGGCCTGGACTGCTCAATCCCTGACTGCACCAGGCCTGCTCTTGCTTTACACCCCATTTCCTCTGGACTAAGGAGCCCAGTGGCTCTGCAGTCAGCAATTTAGCCCAAAGGGCTGCAGCTTTGGGTAACCCCGAGCCACTCCACAGGGGAAAATGCAGCTGTCTGCTCCCTGAAAGAGTCCAGCCTCAGAAGTCCCACAGAGCTGGTCTAGCGTGGCCTATAGAGTCCCTGTGGGTGGGAATGGACTCCTGACCTGGTTGTTTCCTTCCAAGAATAAGAGAGCTTCCCGATGCCAACACATCACTCTGTTGCCACCACACTCCTCACCTGGGAGATGCCCCTGCCCGGTTAGGGAGGAGGCAGAAGCCAGGGGACTATCAGCTAGGGCTTCCCAAGCCCTGGTCTGGGAGCCGGGGGCCACACTGGAGTCTTGCAGTCAGGACACACATGGCTTACCTTCTGAGTAACAAACTTCCTTTGACAGGGGGCTGAAGGTTTCCCTGAATGTGAAAGAAGAAAGTACCCAAGTTCCAATTCTCTTTATCAGTATCAATTCTACTTTATCGGTATCAAAAATGTCAGCGTCCCCTCCCACCAGATAAGGCCTTTGTTTAGTACGACTATATTTTCCTGGGCTTCCCTCCGGTCTCCTGGTTTTTCAGGTATCATCTGGAATGGTAGCTATGATTGATTGCTAAATGTATGTTTTGTTTTGTGTTCAACGATGAAATAACTCTTCCAGTAGTCTGCCAGAGGTGCCCCCGGGAGGGTTTACTGAGATGGTGGCACCATCACCAGGGGCCACTGCTGCCTGGACCTGCCTTCCCTCTCAGGAACTCTCCTCCTCCTTCCATAAACCTCTTCTGTTACAAAGACTCTTCCTTAGAAGCTGCATGAGAGTTTGCGAGGCCACATTGTGTCTGGTCATCTACATTTGACTTCTTCCAGTGGATGCGTGACTCACTGTGATTTCTGCACTGTTACATCTTTATCTTTATCATGGGGTCTGATTGTCGTCGGACGGGGCTATTCCCTGGACAAATGGTATCAGAAAGGGAGTACGGTCACGAGGCGTCCTCCTCCATCCTGGACATTCAGACAAGGGTGGGGAGAGGCCTGGTTAAAGAAAAGGAGGTGGGACGTGAAAACTTCCTTAGAATGAAAACATCAGGAGAAACACATCGAATACACCCCTCAAGGTGGGAAAATAACATCGCGATTTTATTAACTAGTTTATTACCTTGCATAGTTAAAAAAAAAAAGTGGGATTTAATACATGTATCATTCCATACTTCCATCGCATCAAGTAAAATTGCACAACGGCTACCACAATCTGTTTGCAAACATTCTTTGTCTACCTGGACTTCTTGACATCGCCTCCCATGTATGCGTGCACACCCCACTGTAACCCCACACCCCACTGTAACCCCACACCCTTATTGCTCATGCTGACCTTAGCGATTCATCAATCCTGGGTTTCATAGACCAAAACAATATTTGAGGATGACCCCCAAGGCAGAGCTTTCTTTTACAGTATATCTTTAACATGGCTTCTCCCAACCCAGAATTTTAAAAAATTTTATCACAGACCAGCTTCCACTCTGTATACATGTCAGATCTGATTTCTCCTCTTCCTCCTCCACTGCCCATCTACTTGCAGGCCAGGCAGCCCATAATACTTCCATGTCGTGACCGGAAATGGCCCATGGCATCAGAAAGCCACCAGGGCCAGGGAGGCGGGCCGTTGGTAGGGGTGTCCCCAGAAGCCCTTCCCCCCACGGAGATGGATAGCAACAAGCTGTCTGCACACGAAAGTGACAGTGACTCACATAATTGTCTCATGATGATCCCAAATTGAGTCCACACACATACACCCCCTCCCTCATGCCCCCAGCCCCAACTTGACAGATCCCAGAAAGGCTGGGCGGCTCCAGCTCCCTCACCCACCGGGAAAGAGACACCGGGTAGACAGGACAAGGAAAGCCGCCAGTGGAGCCCATTGTGACTGCAGCTCCTCCTCTCATCAACATTTGGGGGACTGTGGCCATGACAGCACATTGCTGCGGCTCCCTTCAGGCCTGCCAAGGTGAGGAGACCACCCATCCATCACAGAGGAGATGGTTGGAGAGTCAGCCAAGAGGTGGGGCAGATAAAGGTCAGCGGGCTTCCCAGGGAGTGAGCAGTTCAGGGGACTGCACCCTCCCCTCGAAGGAGGAAGCCCAGACGTGGACTTGGGAGCTTTCTTTTTACCTCCCCCTGGACGACAAGCAAGAGAGGAACGTGTTCCAGCAGATGCTCTTGATCCAGATCCCACGTCAAGTCGGAGGACACAATCCTCATCACGGGGGATATGATCTGGGCCACAAGTTCTGTTCTGATGCCTGACCCCGAGTTCCTTCTGGCTCTGAGCTCATGCTGGGAAGAGTCTGAGCTGGCAGCTCCCCCAAGAGTGGGGAGCCAGTCCCTTCATCCTGCTGGGTACCCAGATCAATGAGGAGCTGGAGCCCACAGGCATCTTCACTGGATAGGCTGAACTCTTTCTCAACACGATGCCTTTAGTGAGTCCGGTGGTGCCATGGCTAAACCCTCAGCTGCGAACCGAAAGGTTGATCGTTCAAGCTCACCAGCATCTGTGGGTGAAGACCTGGTAAGGCGCTCTCTTGAAGACTGCTGTGTGCCACGGATTTGGCTCCAATTCACCCTGAGAAATGCCTTGAGGCAGCTCTGCTCTCTCATCTAGGCTTGCTGAGACATGGGATCCAGTTGGTGCTGCCTCTGCCCCCGCCACCTCTTTGCCCGTGCTCCTCCCTCGCTCATGTGACCATCTTCATCCGCACTCCATGGCGCCTCTCTCCGTCCGTCCCGCGTCCCCAAGTCCCCTGCTCATCTTCCAGGCCCCACACTTCCGGTACTGCGGCAGTGGCACGCCATCCGCCCTGGGGGCGTTGACAATCATCTTTGGGAATCTGACAAAATATATAGCCTCTCTCTTTAAGACTGCACAATGAGCGTAATCATGTGGACACGTTCAGAAGCAAGGGACCCCCTGACACCTGCCTGTGGCCCTGCGAGACATCTGGAATCTCCATTCAGACTCTCTTAGAGTGAAGAGAGTGGCTCTTCTCTCACCCAGTGACTCTGCCGCTGGCTTACTGGTGTGTGTGTGTGTGTGTGTGTGGGCTTCTCTGCAGCTCAATTTCTTCACCTGCACAATGAGGTTGATGCTACCTGGCTCCTGGCTCCCCGAAGCTGAGACACTAGTCAATCAAGGACCCCATTGGAAGTCCCCATCCCCACACATGTGGGGTGGGAGGAGTGCACTGCAGGCACCTGCAGGAGGCACTGCCAAGGGGAGACACACTCCCTGTGCGCTGCCCTGCCCCAGTTTCTCTTGTTCCCTAATCTTTCTTCCACTGTCAGCGAGGGCTCAGCGAGTCCGTCTTATCTCTCCCTGCAGCCAGTCTGGGACAGCTTTGCTCAACCAGATTTACATTTTTATTGATTTTCCTTCTCCATTCCAGAGCGGCCTTTTCCTTCTGCATCCCCTTTTGCCATTAAAATGGGCTCACTCCAGGGTCTTAGGCAGAGTTAAGTTAGAGAAAAGAGGAAAGTCAATGCTGCTGTTAAAGATAAACATACTGAGATTTATTTCAAGGAACTGGTGCCTCCGGTTGTGGAGGTGGGTACGTCCTACAACTGTGGGTCAGGTGTCAGACTGGAGGCTTTTGCTGACAGGTGTGGTTGCGGGGGCCAGTGAAGTCAACATCAGCAGTCTATGGCAGCCTGCTGGCTCGCACCCCAACAACCAGATGTCAGAGAATGCAGGCTAGGCAGGGAGTAAGCTTGACCAGAATATTGATGTATATTGTATACAGGTCATGACCCCGAGAAAATGATTTTCCTTCCAATGGATTGGTTTCAGCTGACGGGCTTCTCCCATCAGATCACAGAATAGAGAATGATGACTTTATGTGATCTTGTGGAAGAGCGACCAGTCCAATGTCTGCCAAGTTGCTAAGAATCAACACCTGAAACATGCAGCTTTCCTCTAGTTCTTAAATGCTTCCTCCCTCCTCCACTATCATGAGCCCAATTCCACCTTGCAAATCTGGCTAGACCAGAGGATGGACGCTGGTACAGACAGGAACCAGAAACATGGGAAATCCATGACAGATGATCCCTTCAGATCATCTGATGAGAGGCGCAATACCAGGAGAGTGGAGGGAAGGTGGAGTAGAAAGAGGGAACCGGTCACAAGGATCTACATATAACCTCCTCCCTGGGGTAAGGACAATAGGGAAGTGGGTGAAGGGAAACATCGGACACTGTAGGATATAACAAAATAATTTATAAATTATCAAGCGTTCATAAGGGAAGGGGAATGGGGAGGGAGGGGAAATACGAGAAGCTAATAATACCAGGACTTAAGTAGAAAGAAAATGTTCTGAGAATGATGATGGCAAAAAATGTACAAATGTACTTTGTATACAATGGATGTATGTATGGATTGTAATAAGAGTTGTATGAGCCCCCAATAAAATGATAAAAAAGAATCAATGCCTGGCCACACTAACACATGATATTAATCATGGCACCTGGGGAAACAGCGGTACTGCGGCATTCACGAATTCCTTTACCCAACCACCCAACCAGTCAGCATATCTCAAAGCTATACATGTGATGGAAAGGGAGGGGGGGCAGTTACAGACTCTTCCTGGGACCACTGGGGAAGAAGTCTCAGAGGTTAAATCAGGACTGGCCTTAAAATTAAACAGAAACCCCCAGCGTAGGCAATGGGCACAGATATGAGAGACAGCATGGTGGGGACAGACAGGAAAGTCCAGGAAGGAGGGGTGTGTCCGAGATATGGTGATGAGAGCAGCATGGCAGGGGTGTGGCGAGTGTGTGGGGTGACCAGGGGAGTGAGAAGGGGTGAGCTGAAGCGGGAGAGGTCAGCAGAGATCGAGTCTTGAGTCCCAGCCTGAAAGGGTTTGGACGTCTTCCTGAGGGCAAAGAGGAGTCCTTGAAGCATTGATTGATGGATTATTCTATTGACAGGTTATTTTAAGCCAGGAGTGATGTGACAAAGATTTGTGTTTTAGAAAGGTCGCTGGCTGTCCCGTGGGGACCGAGAGGGGAAAGAGAAAGTGTTGGCACAACAGTTCAGAGGACTCCACTAAAGTCAGGAGAGGCATCCAGGTGGGGGCATCTAAGGGACCTTTGAAAGACGAGTAGGACCACAGCAGGGGGAGAAGATGGGAAGGGTGTCCACGTGCAAGAAACTGCACCAAACAAATGAAAACCAGGCTGGGCACACAGAGGGTCAGCTTGGAAACTTCCACTCCCCCGGCAGGGCTGCAGTGTAGCCTAAGGGAGAGGTCGCGGTCAAGGCAGAGGCTAGAGAAGTGGGTTGAAGCCTTCCACTCTGCTTCCAAGGTTCTGTCTCCTAAACCCAGGCTGGACTGGGAGAGGAGAGGAATCCCCCCACTTAGCACTTCTGCAGAGACGGCTGTGGGGGCTGCCACCAGGGTGCACCGGGAGAGAGTCAGGTCACAGGTGCCCCTGTTTCAAAGTAAGCCTCCCCATGGGGCTCCCGCCCGATCCTCATGAACTCCTGCCAGGAAAAAGAGAGCAGAGTGGATTATTCCAGCCGATAGACGCTTCTTAGAGTCGAGGATGGTCCGACGTGGTCCCACATGCTTGGGGCACG
The DNA here is from genome assembly GCA_004026705.1 of Nesogale talazaci. Lineage (NCBI taxonomy): Eukaryota > Metazoa > Chordata > Mammalia > Afrosoricida > Tenrecidae > Nesogale > Nesogale talazaci. The sequence continues at coordinate 14,556 of PVJH01025209.1, forward strand.
GTATCAGGACAGACCTGTCCCTAGAAGGGCACTCATGTGTGGCTAAGTGGAGGGTCGAAGAGTCGGGATGCACGGTGGCTGCGGCAGCGACGACAATGACAAGATCTAGCAGAACAGCTGAGAGGATGGTGGAGCACCGCACAGCAAGAACGTGGGCAGAGAGACTAAGAACCAGATAGATACAGGGGGGTGTCCCGGGTCACTCAAGAGCCAGAATGTCCCGCCTCGAAACGCTCCTTGGTTTGTTTTGTTGTTGCTTTTCCTTAAAAAAAAAAAAAAAAAAAAAAAAGCCCTGCTTGTCCCTGAACTGGTTGGAATAAAAAAAAAAAAAAGAAGAAGAAGGGGAAATGACCTCTTTCTCATGACCCCAGTTCCTTCATCACCCTGAAGCTAGAGGTGAGGGGACGGGGTGGGGAGTGGTGTTTCAGCTGAGGGAACAAAACCAGGTTCCATCTGTTTTGAAATCCAATATGCCCCAGGGGAAGTCCTGGAGTCCCCACCCCCACTTCCCCTCCCGTACCCTTGATGTTTGCATCTGTGAAATGGGTGGGGGAATCCCCAAAGGCTGTCCTGAGGTTGTGAAGGGAGATGTTAGGAGAGATCGGTGGCTGCAGGGGGCACCCCTGATGGTGTCGTGGGCTCCACGTTGGGATGCTCACTACGAGGTCAGCAGTTTGAGATCACAGGCTGCTCCACTGGAGAAAGAGGAGTCTCTGCATGGCCATTGGGATATAACGTCTCAGAACTCACACACACACACACACACACACACACGGGCAGCTCGGTTACAGCATCCCTGGGAGTCAGAGGGAACGCAGTGACCACGGGCGTAGTTTGGGTTTAGTATTGCTCTTTGGTATTGGTCATTGCTAGGATGACCCTAAGGTGTGGGATATTAAAACAATGACTCTTAATCAATATCTGGTAAGGAATAAGTATCATGTGTATGCTGAGGGTCAAGAATCCAGAAATTATTTCACCGGGTGGTTTTAGCTCAACATCTTCAGGTGGCTGACAAAGGGCAGCCAGGGATTCAGTAGACAGAGGGCTCCACAGGGGCCCGAGACTCTACTTCCAGGTCACCGGGGATTGTGGGTAACCTCTCTTGCTGGATGGCTGTTTGTCAGAGGTGTCAGGTCCTTCTTCAGAGAGATTTGGTCTCAACAGGCCGCTGGGTTAGCTTCCTGTAGATCGGGTGAATCCAGAGAGCCTGTGTGTGTCCAAGATGGAAGTCACGGTGTTCTTTTTAATGTACTCTTGCATGTGGTGTGTCATGACTCTTGCCACGTTCTTCTGGTCACACAGATTAATCCTGGTCAGGTGTGGAGGGATTCTTGGAGGCTATCATGTAGGCTGGCTACATCATGTGCCCAGAACAGTCTGCCTGGGAAGACACAGCTTGGACATTTAAAGATGAAAGTTCTCAGTAAAACACAATGTGACTTGAATTGTTGTTAGATTCCATCAAGTCCATGTTGACAACCCTATCCATGTGCACCAGAACAGAACGAGACCCAGGCTGCACTGTCTTCACAATTGTTCTGAGGTTCGAGCCCATTGCTGCAACCACTGTGCCAACCCATCTTGCCAGGGGGCTTCCTCTTTGTCCTCTGTTCTCCTCCTTCACCGAGCACTATGTCCTTCTCCAAGGACGGATCTCTCCCGACAACATGCCCAAAGTACAGGCAATGAAGTCCCTTGCCGTCCTTGCTTCTAAGGGGCATGTTAGCTGTACTTCTTCCAAGAAAGATTTTCTTCTTTGGGCAGTCCATTGTGCTTTCACTATCCTTTGCCAGCACCATAATTCAAATGCATTGATGCTTCTTTGGCCTTCCTTACTCCATGTCCCACGTTGACGTGCTCATGAGGTGACTGAAAGTTCCATGGCTTGGGTCAGGTGCCCCTGAGTCCTCAAAGGAACATCTCTGCTTTTCGGCTCTTTCAAGAGTCGTGTGCAGCTGATCTGCCCAGTGAAGTGGAGACCGATGGAGAAGGCAGTTCAAAGAGCAGGGAAACAGTGATCATGGCAGGCACTGCTGGTTTCCTTCCCACAGACGGTCCCCTCTACCTCAGCATTCCAATAGCAGGATGCCAGGACACTGGGATGACCTAAATTAAGCTAGGTGTAGAACTTCTTTCCAGAGAGGAGTCTCAGGCAGGAAAGGGGTGGCAACGTGATCTCAGTTTTGGCCGACAAGATGCACGTACAATATCTTCTGAGGAAACTCCCTTCCTAGATAAGGGAGAAGAATACGAGGAGAAAAACCCATGCCTTTTTAGTTCTGTCATCTTGAAAAGGGGTGGAGTCTAGCCAGTCAATCAGTCTGCTTGATGACCTCATTTGGAGGCACCATGGAGATGAATCACTCACTGGAAGCCAGTTACGCTCTCTGGTTGTCCCCCTGCGAGACATTCCTGTTGATAAGTCACATGGCGCTAGGCTGATGGCAGCCAGAGCCCTGGAGCTGGAGGAGCCACGTGGAGACCCAGGCCAGCGCTGAGATGTTTCCACCACCACTGGATCCACAAGACTTTCCACCCACTGGCCTGGGATCTTCCTGCAGTCGGCGTCATTGCATGTGTTGCATGAGTCTGCAGAGGCATTTATAGACTGGTATCGGACGGACATAGGGGCTAATATCCAACTTATGGACTTGACCTGAACTGGGCTGGGATGTTTTCTTAATAAGCAATTACTCTTTGGTATAAAACTCTCCCTTATGTACATATGAGTCTCCCTGGATTTTTTGTCTCTAGTCCACCCAGACTTGCACCCCTTTCCTCCTGCTTGGGAGAACGGAAGTGCCTGATGCTGCATGTGAAGATTGAGTGGGAAGGGCTTCCCTCTCCTCTTCTCATCCCAAGGGAGCCTCCTTTGACATTTAGAATGTGATGCTTTATAGATACTGTCAAATTGCCAGGTCAACCTTGGGATTGCCTTCCTCTGCCCTTCTTCTTAAAACATCACCCATCCATGCCCTGCAGCACGTGCCCCTCTGCACCAGGGTCTCTCTGACTGGTACCCTCAGTGATACTCTGTGCACAATGGCTCTTTTCCTTTGCCTGAGGAAGGAAGAGGGACAGAGGAGAATGGGAAGGGCCCCTGAACAGTGAGGCCAGTCCGAGGACCCGTCTCACCTCAGCTCTGCCTCCGAGTTGCTAAGCAATCTTGAACAAACCTCTGCTCCTTTTGAACCTTCACTTGATAGCTCATCTTCGTTGACTGGAGTCAGCAGGGAGCCAGCGTTCTGATGAGGCTTCCCTTGCCTCGTCCCACCCAATCTTCACATCCGCGCTTTTATCTTTCCATTTATCTAAGGAGTAAAGAGAAGCTGGCCGCCGGGGAAACACCAGGTAATTCGCCCAAGATTGCAGAGCGAGTTAGCTTTGGCTCTTCAGATTTCAAATGCGGGCCTGTCTCTCTCCAGAGCCTGGGCTCCTGATCACACTACTGTGCTGCCTGGCTGTGAAAACAAGACTTTGGACAAGGTGACCTCTAAGGGCCTTTCCAGCATAAATGGTCTTTGATTTCCTGTCCCGTTTCTAGCTACACGATGAACAAGACAGCTTATCCTGGAGAAGAAAGAAATAAGAACTGTCTTCAGCCATCTGAGAAGCTGTCATGTGAGCAAGAGATTAGACTTGCTTGTTGTCTCTGAGAGGACACGAACTGGGCCAACACGCGTACTCCACGGGGGGAGAGAGAGTGCAAGTCAGATAAAGAGAACCTTCTAGCTACCCTGTGGGAGGGGCTCCACTCTGCACAGAGGCAGTGACTGTCCTGCTACGAAGATTTCTCCAAGACCTTCTCTTTGGGTAATGATGGGACTGGATCGTTTGAGATGTGTGGGAGGAATTAAATTAAACAGCGTATGGACATATCCCCAACACCATAGCAAGTACAAATAGAGGGACTCAGTAAACCGGCGTTTCTGACTCCTCCTGGCACGGAGGGCCGAGGGTGCGGACCATTGGCTCTGTGGCTGCGGTGCTCCAGGTTTAACACGTGGTCATTCTGCTTCACAACGTGGCAATGACTCTAAGCTCCTGTGATGGTGTGGCTCTGGAGGCGCAGCTGTCTCTGATTCTGTGACAGTCTTAACTGTGGCAGTCTGAGATTCCACGGAAGCTCTCTCACCAACTCCAGGAAACATGGAGGAGAGTGTCTTCGTGACCTCTCCAAAAAGCTCACTGCCATGGGGCCGATGCTGGCCCTTAGTGACCCGCAGATGTGGGTAGAAGGGTCCCCATGAGCTTCCAAGACGGTGACGCTCTAAGAGGGCAGAGTGGCTGGTAGCTTCAAGCTGCTGTCCCTGCAGTTAGCAGCCAAACGCTTAACCACGGTGCCTGCGGGCTCCTCCCTGGTTATTGGCTGCTGCTATCACTGAAGTGCTACCAGTGGAGGACTTCAGCACCCAGAAACCTTTTCTGTCACAGTTCACGAGGCCAGAAGCCCACATTCAGGACACTAGCTCTACGGGAAGAGTTTGTCTCTCATCAGCTCACAGTTTAGGAGAAAGGTCCTTGTCTCAACCTCTGGGGATATTTCTCCCAGCATCCCTTGGAGAAGCTCGTGTGCCTGGGCATCCGTCTTCTCCTGGATCTAGGAGGTTCACAGCACAGGGACTCTGGGCCCAAAGGAGACATTCTGCTCCTGTCTCTTCCTCCTTGACAGTAGTCGAGCTCATCTTCCTGTCTTGACCTCTCTCCTTTCATCTCTGGTCAGATAAAAAGTGATGCAGACCACACGCCAGGGACACTCCCTTTACTTTGGATAAGGCTATGACCTAAAGCCAGGATGTTGGGTCCCACCGTATGCCCCTTAAAACTGATACATTGATCCAACACACGCAATCGCATCATGGCATCACTGCCAAATCCCTTAGAGCTGTGTCTCAATTGAATTGATATGTATGTTGGAAGGACACAACTCAATCCATGATAGGAGGTGGTCCAAAGGTGCTTCCGTGACCTGGGCACCCCTTCTGCTTACCCTACCACTCCACTTCCATCCCCATGCCATGTCTTTGGATTCCCATTCCAACCAACCTTCTATCTGCCCCATCTTGATCTCATCTTCTGGTATCTAGCCATGTACCAAGAGGATGCAGCCATCCACTACCTACTGATCGCTCTTCATGATCAAAAAGGATTGTGCTTCTCACAAATAAGACAAAATGCAGTGGAAAACCACGGCTGTGATTCACAATGAAGCAAAGGTCTAGGGATCCATGTTCCTTGGATCTTTTCAAGCCCAACTCAGGTTCCCTTTTCCCAAGAAGTCTTCCTTGACTGACACAAAATATCTAAACGACTCCAATCACAAGTGTGCACATTTGAGCTCTTTGGTTAATTACTGTGCAGACCCATAACTTCTCTGTTCATCCTGCGTCCCTGATGACAGGTGAGGTTTCCCTTACAGATTGGGACCTAAACCAAGACCATGTCTGAGAGCTTTCCAGACGAAGGCCATATCTTCCCCAACAGGCTGGAGACTCCACGGTGACATCTGCTGTAGCACTCTGATGTCACTCCTCAATTAGAGCTCTGGGTAGAATGATGTGCTTTCACCAGGTTCCCAGATGCAAGAGCATGCCTCTGCCATTGGACGAAAGATCTCCTGCAGACAGGAGCCACATCTCCCCTCTGCTGTTGAGAACTCCTCAAATCCAAGGACTTTGTTTCCTCTACCATTGCACTGGCCCCATTACCTGCTTTCAAGGGCTGTAGAACGCTCCTCTCTGTCTATTCCTTCGGCATCCACCCAGGACTCTAATCATAAGAGATTATTTTCCCTAGAGCAGACAGACAGATAAATGGTAGAGAAGATTCAGAAGGCAGAATGTACACTAGCCTCTGCATAATGTGTCCAGCCAGACCACTCTTGTTCCCTCCGTGGTCATCTTAAAAACCCCAAGTGAGCCCCTCCCAGGTCCTGCCAGCAACTCAAAGCGTAAGTGAAGATGTCAGCACCTTGGACAGCGCCCAACCCATTACAGGACTGAGAAGAGCCAGCGGAAGCCAAGCGCTCCAAATGCCTGGGCATCAGGGTGATGGATTTCTTCGTTTCTCAATTTGATTAAAGCCAGTAGATAGCCAGAGCGCCTTGTTCCTTTCTCTTCTCCTTTCCTGATGAACATAATTAACTCCGTCAGGCTGGAAATACTTGCTCTTAAATACTGTCTGCCCAGCCCCCACCCAGGCATGAAGCAGTCACACAGCCGGAACAGTGAGCTGACCCAAGCTCATCCCTGGGGAATGGAAGTGAGAAAGGATATTCACCCAGAGATACCTAGCAGCTGTGAACGGAGCCTGGAATGTGACATCTTGGAGTAAAGACAGCTCTTGGAACGAGTGTTTCCTCCTGTGATCCAGTGCTGGCCATGTCCCCTTTCTGAGCCTGTCCTTTATGGCCAAGATGCAAACACTGCCAAGACTGCTAAGTTTCTGGGTGGAAACACTTGAAACAAAGAGGGGAAGAGGTTCGGTGCCTCGCAGAAAGCCCGTGGCAATGCTGGGCTTGATCAAATGGCCCATGGCTTCATCCCTGTGCTGGTTCCTCTGGAGCAGCACTTGGCCAGTGCCCCAGACTGCCTTGCCCAGGGGTGGGTCTGAGGGAAGTGAAGTCAGGAGGAAGTGGGCTGATTTATGCCCATGAAAGAAAATAAGATTTAAGCGATGTGGATCTCGCTACTGATCGCGACAGTAAATGAGCGATAGTTAAAACAGGGGGAAGTGACCACCGAGTAGAGAATTCAAATCCCAAACTCAAGGAAGCCCAGAGAGGTTGCCTAATTTGTCGGAGACCATCCATCAAGGCAACCATCAGCTCCACTCGCTGCCGCCATCATGTCCCTTCTGACTCATGTTGAGCTTACAGGATAGAGTCAAGCTGCCTCAGTGGGTTCCTGAGACTGTCAATTCATGAGACTAGAAAGTCTCATCTTCCTTCTGCCAAGTGGCTGCTGGTTTTGACTGCTGACTGTACAGGCAACAGGACTGCATGGCTAGTGTGTAACCATCATAGAGTCTCCTCAAATAGCCAGGGTGAATCTCACTCTGTTCATGATGGGAAGTTTAGAGATGGAGACGAGGCACCAACTCAACCAGGGAGTATATATGTTAGACTGCTAAAATGGATCCATCGCTTTGGCAGAGCTATAAAGGAAAAAAAAATTGATTCTACTCTCCAAGTGCTGTACCTTGAATGTGCTACTTCTCCTCCTTGGGATGTCCTTCCCATGCAACTCTGGAGGTGCAACCCCTGCTCTCCTATCCAGGCCCGCCCCAAATCTCTCCCCGCCATAAAGTCATCCACAGTCCCATTCAGATGCCACTGACTCTGCTTGTTTTAAAACACAGTGCACCCTTCCCTCTATAGAGAGCACCATTTGAGAAAGAGATGCGAGAAAGATGAAGGCTCATTCAGCTTTCAGTCCTTCAAAGACTCAACTCAAGATGTGACATACAGTAGAATGTCAGTAATGATTGGACAGATGAGTAGACGAGTGGGTGGGTGATGTGTACACCTGAATGAATGGCCGGGAGAAAGGGTGACTGCAGGCTTAAATGTGCTTGTGGTTGAATGGGTATTTGAGTGGATAGATTGATAAGTACGTGATGGAATACGTGACCAGTAAAATGAGTTGGACTATCAGATAGGCAAATGAATGTGTGCATGGGTAATTGGTGAACAGGTGAATGAGTACTTAATGAACAGGTAGGTGGGTGGTGGAAGTACCAATTCAATGAATACACACACACACACACACATAGTTGGATAGATGTGTGGGTGAATGAGTAGATGACTATCCAGATAATTGTATAAAAGATGCACACCCTACAGAAAGAGCAGATGGAGGGAATTCTGATAAAGAAAATGTAGAGATGGCCCCAGTACCACAAAGGTCTTTGTAATGAAGACTTTCCCATTGCTAATGCCAGAAAAAAAATGACTATGTGGATTATCTAATTCTGCGCCCAAGCTGAGTCCAACTAGGTTAAGACCTCAAAGATCCTGGATCAAGTCATGTTGTATCCCTGGAAGCCTATAATCAAGACTAAGAAAGATGGGTGCCCAGTCCTAAGGGAACATTGCTCTACAGCCCAGGCCCTGCTCTGGGCATGTGGAGAGATAGGGACATCCAGGGATTCTCCATATCAGGAGATACCCCAGGGAGTAATAGGCAAAGTCCACCACACAAAGAAACTATCAATGCACCACAGTGGTCCACTTGGAAAAGAGAACACTGGGGCGTGGCACTCACCACCTCCCAGGATCCAGCCAGCTGTCCCAGAGCAAACTCTGTGGCCCCAGAAGCAGAGCAGAGTCCCAACAGAAGTCACACGACTGCTTTCCCAGCCCCGTATGAGACATTACTTCCTTCCCGAGGAAGTCATCATTCACTAGGGAAGGACTATCTGAGGGGTGTGAACGTCCATCTTTGGGGGGGAGGGGGGTGTGTGTGCATGACTCAAGTCTCGACCGCCACACTCAAAGAAGCTTTCAAGAGGGCACTCACATGTTGTGGAACATAAGTAAGGGCCGCTGTCAAGATCCCTTCCCACCCTAGGACTAAATCATCTGCTCTTCTCTTCATTCCTCAACAAATAAGGTTTCGCAGCTTGATGTGGAGTCCTGTCCTCAGATTGGAATACATGGAATTTCTTCCCAGAGCTGAGGATGGGGAGGGGCAGTAAGAGACCTAAGGCCCTGATGGAGCTTTATGGAACCCCCAACTTTCTCTACCTGTAGGACCAGGACTTGAGGAGGAGGAGGAGCTGAAGACGTCCCCTCAGAGACCCAAATGGCTGGGCAGGGGAGGATCCGAACCACGGAAAGCCAATCCATGACCCAGATTCCCTGTAATTAATGAGCCCACGTCACAGCCGGGTTGGCTTCTGGTCAACGACATCTCCCCAACCCCAGCCCGGCTCTCTGGAATGAGAAGATTAAATCAATTATGAGGAGGAGGAGAGCTGCCTGGCGCTAGCTGGGGACAGAGGATAATTCACTTACATAACAGGGGATTGAGGTTTGGACTTGGCACTCCAGGAGTGGGGGTGGATCACAGACCCAGGGCCTTTGGAAGGGGACTTCGGGCTTCCAGAGCAAAGGCAAAAGGGAACAGTGTGTCCCAGGGAGGGGGAATACAGTGACTCAAACAGAAACCCAACTTTCATGCTCCACCTGGAACCCAAGTCTCCGTCCTCTGGGCTTAGAGAGTGTAGATGTAGAAAATAATGATCTTCTCCCCAAATGGGCGATCCCAGGAGCCTGCATCAGCCTGGCCAATCCCCTTTCCTTAGCCTTGCTTTCAAGGCCTTGCAAGCTTTCTGGGCCTTGATTCCTTTAAAAGGAGTGCTTGGTGCCAGGACCCAGTGAAGCACTGAAGAGAGGGCACAGGCAGTTCTTTAAGGACTGCCCCCTGGTTGCGGGAATCACCCCACAGCACTGTCCTGATTGGTATGATAGAAGGCTGTGTGAGCAGGGGAAGGGGGCACAGGTGAGGGAGACCCCCGGTCCAACCAGTCCCAGAAAGCTGAGGCAGCAGGACTTGTGCCCACTGAACCTTAGGGAAAAGATAGATGTGTGGGAGGTGGTCAGGCTGACCTGATGGAGGGGGGCTTCGGGACAGAGGGAACAGAATGTACAAAGGCGTGGTGGGTGAGACAGTTTGGGCACCCATTTCGGGAACTGAACACTCCGTGTGGACGGAACTGAGGGTGATGTGAGGAGGGAGAGGTGCTCAGGGGGAGGTGAGAGAGGGTTCAGGTCTGGCTTAATGGCTGCCTGCATGCCAAGACAAGACTGAGACCGTGATCCCAGAATCTCTGATCGATCCATGATTCCTGGGGTGGGTAGTGTGCCAGGCCTCGTGTCTATTGGGGTGGGGATGGAGTGGAACAGAGCTGAATCACAGCAGGCCTTGCCCTCCAGAAGTTCTAAGACACCCAAATCCTCTCCTCTCCCAGCTGGATTCCAAGTGAGGTGCAGGGCTGGCTGCCTGCTTCTGGAACTTCGTTTGTGTGGGTGCCCCAGTCTTCAGCCCAGTAGCCTGAGAAATAGAAGGCTTGACCTCAGGCAAAACTAATCTGACCTGCAGACCTTGTTGAATGGATGGCCAGGAGTGTTGTATCCGAAATCTTCAGAACATCTCTATAGGCTAAAACACGACCAGCCCCGTTTTACAACTGGGAAGATTGAGGTCTACTGACTCAAGGTCACTTAGCCAATAAGGGACAGACCCAGCATCTGAAAGTCCGTTTGTGCATACAGCTTTCCTCTAGTTCTTAAATGCTTCCTCCCCCCACTCCCCTCACTATCATGATCCCAATTCTACCCTACAAATCTGGCTAGACCAGAGCATGTACCCTGGTACAGATAGGAACTGGAAACACAGGGACTCCAGGACAGATGATCCCGTCAGGATCAGTGGTGAGAGTGGCGATACCGGGAGGTGGAGGGAAGGGAGCAGAAAGGGGGGATCGATTCCAAGGATCATCACCTCCTCCTTGGGATACAGACAACAGGGAAGTGAGTGAAGGAAGACATCGATATGACAAAATAATAATTATTTATAAATTATCAAGGGCTCGTGAGAGAGGAGGGAGAGGAGGGAGAGGAGAGGGAGGGGAAAATGAGGAGCTGATACCCAGGGCTCAAGTAGAGAGCAAATGTTTTGTGAATGATGGCAACAAATGCACAAATGTGCTTCGCATACAATGGATGGGTGGCTGGATTGTGATAAGAGTAGTATGAGCTGCCAATAAAATTATTAAAAAAAAAGAGAGAGAGAGAGAGAGAGAGGTCCTGGAGGCTCAGTAGTAACATGCTTGGCTGTGATGAGAATGGTGAGGACTTGAAGGAATCCACTGGTCCTCAGGAGAAAGAAAGACAACATGTCCTTGTCAGTCAGCCTGCATTCTAGTCACCCCTAAGAACTAGGGATAAATCTGCCTTTGTGGCTCCATTTTTAACCAAACAATAGATAGGGAGCAGTCACACACCTTGGGCTCATCAGTCGTTTTCAACCCAAAGGGCAGAAGGTGCGCAGGGAACAAGTAGACCGGGTTGGGAAGGCGGGAGGCAGGGAAGCAGGATACAGGAGGAGAGGGACATGCAGCCCGTGATGTGACCTTGCTGGAATTGCATCAATGAAGTGGAACAAACTGTGTGTGAACTCTTGATTGGAAAACTGATCTGCTCTGTAAGCCTTCATCCAATTCATGATAAGTGTCTCAAAAGATTTCATCTCTTGGAAACTGGGTGGGGGCACTTCTACTTGGTCCCATAGGGACGCATGAGTCAGAATCGAAAATGACATTGGTTGGGGTTATGCTCATCAATATGCTATTCTGTCTCTCGAACTGTGGCCACAAGGCACTTGCACCCTTGGGTCCAATGCCTGCAAAACCTAACCAAAAGAGGAACTAAACAAATCGGTGGCACCAAAACATGCCTGCGAGTAATCTTCCCAGGGCTTTCATGATGGTGGGGGGATCGTGGCATTATGAATACATTTTCCTGCCCTTTTTTTTGGGGGGGAGCATCACTGCTCTCTGGTGGTGGGAGTAGGAGGCCCAGCCCCACTGCTGGAATTGAACCTCCATCCCAGTGGGCCGCAGTCCCGTGCACAACCACTACGCCACTGGGGCTCCTTTTTTTTTTTTTTTTTGAAGTGAGAATGTTTATTCTGGAGTTTGGTCCCTGTTCTTTACTTTGTAGATTCTATTATTTTTCCTTTTTTAATAAATCATTTTACTGAGGCGCTTACAACTCCCATTACGATCCATACATACATCAATTGTATGCAGGCCACCTTTGCACACTTGTTGACATTATCACTCTCAAAACATCCTCCCTCCACTTAGGCCCCTGGTACCAGCTCCCCATATTTCCCTTTCCTGCTTCTTAATGTTTTTCTTTTGAGGCCCCTGGTACCAGCTCCCTAAATTTCCCTTTCCTGCTTCTTAATGTTTTTCTTTTTCAATTCTGTTTCCTTCTTATTCCTGTTGTATCCTCATCTTCCTAAGAAAAAATAGGATATGGCAGGTTTAAAGATGAAATCAAAGAAAGAACAAAAATCATATTATTGTGTGCCCACCCTCCCAACAAGATCATGGAAGACAGAAAGGAGCAGATGCAGACAGAGAAGAGAAATCTGATGGCACCCAGCTACCAAATGATAAAGCACCTGGGATTGCGAAGGCTTGAGGGTGAATGGATGGACATCTAGCCCAGAAGCAGAAAAGCCCACATGGAAGAAACACACTAGGATGTGTGATCACGGGGGGCTGAAGGAAGCAGATATCAAGCATCAAAGGACAAGAATCATATCACTATGAATGGGGGGGAGAGCAGAGTGGAGACCCAAGGCCCACCTGTGGGTAATTGGACACCCTCACAGGGAAGTCATGGGGAGGAGACAGGCCAGTGAGGTGCAGTGAGGTGGCAATGAAGCATACAACTTTCCTCTAGTTCCTGAAGGCTTCCTCCCCCCAACTGTCATGTTCCCAGTTCTATCTTACAAATCCAGCTGGACTGGAGGAGGTACACTCGTGGAGATGGGAAATAGAAATGCGGGGAACCCAGGACAGATGAACCCCTTGGGGCCAGTAGTAAGAGTGGAGCTACTGGATGGCTGGAGGGAAGGTGGGGTAGAGAGGGGGAGCCAGCTATGGGGATCTACACATAACCTCCTACCAGGAGGACAGACATTGGTGGGGGGGGGCAAGGGGAGACATCGGGCAGTGTAAGTTATGACAAAGCAATAATAATTTATAGAGTATTGAGGGTTGGTGGGGGAGTGGGGAGCAAGCATGGAGGAGAAGGGATGGGAGGCTGATGTCAGAGGCTCAGATGGAAAAGTGGAGGTTCGGAGAATGATGACAGCAAGAGGCATGAGAAGAAGCATGGCACAATATATGTTTTCATGTAATGATTTTTTAAAAAGATGAAATCAATGCCCCTGGAGAAAGGCATGGTGTTCCTCTGCCCAGCCAGGAAACCCACGAGGAGACTTCTCATCATGACTGTGGAGAAAATACACATCAAAAACACACCAGAAAGTCAATTCCTCTTTCAAAAGGGACTGCGATTGCTTCTGAGTGGTGGGACCAGGGGAGAGTTTGCTTTCTTTCTGGAGTCCTGCTGGCGCTGTTGGGTAAAGGTTGAACGTCAAGGTTGTAAGATCAAATCCACCAACAGACCCATGGGAGTAAATGATCCCTCTGCTCCTGAAAACATTTACAGCCTCAGAAACCCTCCCTGGGTTGCTGTGAGGTGAAACCGAATCGTGGGGACTGGGTGGGAGCTATTTCTTTTCCATTTCTAATTTTCCAATGTGCGATCGTGGGCACACTCCGGTTTGGGGATGGCAGGTAAAATGCTGTTCATTTTCAGAACAGGGATGGGAAAAATTTGTTTATTTATTATTTTATTTATTATTTATAACTATTTATTTATTATTTTGCGTGGGAGCATGCAAATCGTGATTTCAATGACAGGACAGGCCGAAGCGTCTTGGTCCTTTCAGTGCCGAGTCATGGTGGTTTGAAGCAAGGCTGGTTCTGGTTGTCCGCGGCAGCCTGGCAGGCCCTCGCGTGCGTGCTGCTGGACCTAAAGGAGCTGGCCCCCGGTCCCAGACACCCAGCTAGCACAGCCTGCCTCCTCCGCACCAGCGTTCCCAGCTCTGGGAACAAAGTGCACGCTGAGGAGACTATCAGGCCCCTGTGCCCAGTGCACGCCCGTGTCAGGGAGCTTCCCCTCTGCTGGCTTCTCTCATTTCTCAGACCTCTGTGGAGGGCCCAGGATGGGTCCATTCTCTGAGTTTGGGTCCCGGTCAAAGGCCCCTCTGAGATGCCTTCTGCATCCCTCCTCCCAGTGCAGCCCCCCGCCCCTTTCCTCCTACACTGCTTCCACGCTGAAGGTGGTGGGTAGGAAATGGGTGGAGATTGGGTCCTCTCCTGTCCCAGTTGTGAACCCAGCCTCAGGGGGCACAAGGCTGGCAGGAGAGCCCTCTCTTAACCTTAGGAATGTCCTTTGGGTGGACTGGGATATGTCTGTTTCCCAGGAGCTCCGAGGTGGCAGGGAGACAAGGCAGGAGATGGTAGGGGCCGGTTCATGCAGGAAGGAATCGGTCTCCGTCAGACTATGGCTCCTTTACTTTGGGTCCAGTATTCCCAAGCTGCCCTATTCCCTTCTCCAAGGGGGAGGAAGCCACTGTCTGAGGTTCCCTGGCCCCCCAGGGACGTCTGCCTCTCTCCTTCAGCTTCCACCCAACGAAGAGGTTTCTCCGTGTCACTCACTTCCTGGAGGCTGCGTCCCTTCTGCACCTCAGGTTTTCCTGGACAAAGTTATGAGCTGGAAACCCTCTAAGGCCGCCTGAGCCCGCTGCCCTCGTACCTCGGTAGCCCCTTCCCAGACCCCTCCTCTCTCCTCTCCCTTCCTGCAAAGCCCCAGGAGGCTGCAGGCTGAGCCCCATGTTGGCTCCTTGAATAGGTCTGCTGCATTAAGGAATGCGGAGGAGTACCGGGAGGCAGCTGGAGAGGGAGCAGGGTCCAGGCCCAGGCCAAGGCCGAGGTGAAGAGGCTGGGCAGGGCAGGCAGCCAGTTCTAGCAGCCCAGGCCAGAGCTGCCTCAGCAGCTTCTGCTGAACTCCACAAGGCAGCCACGCTTGGGTGGCAGCCCCAGGGCGAGGGCGGCTCCTAGGGGGAGGGCCATTCTGCTGAAATCAGCAGCACGGCCTCCAGAAACCTGGAGGAGGAGGAGAAGCCACCGAGAGTCTGAGCCCACGGCCTGGACTCAGGAATGGGTAGGAAAGACACTTCCTCCCCACCCCTCCCGGGGGCAAGGACTCAAATCCTGGAAAGCAGGACTCCATGCTGGATGAGTCCTAGAGGGCACCTGCTATAGACAAGAATCTGTGCCACTCCCTCCTGGGGCATCTGCTCCTAGGCCTTCTCTAGCAGGAAGTGCTCTCAGCTCCCGGGCACCTCAGTTTGTTCTTCCAGTTTGTTCACGCTTCCTTTATCCTTCTCATCGGTTCTCAGCCTATGAGCCATCATTTAAATATCTAATCTGCAGGAGGTGTCTTCGTTGTTACAAATTGCACAGCATTAATGCGTAGGGATTAATCACGAAGGTAATATGTACTTAGATATTGTGAAGTACTTAGTTCTAATTACAAATAAATGATATTTTGAAGCATGGGGTAGCATAGGTAACGGTCTTCCCATCAGGTACTGGTATGTCAGGGGTACTCACACTTTTTCGGCATGGGAGCTACTGATACAATGATCAAACCTAAATGATGCAAAACCTACATTTACTACATGTATTTATTACGCTCATTCATACATGCACCAAGAATCCTTTAGACGTACAAAGTATGTTTATATACCTTGCGTAACCCCGAGTCCATATTGCACAACACAACACAATGAACTGTGTGCATTTTTTGTTGTGACGTGAGCTGACTCTGATGACTTGCACTGACTGGGATGAGCCAAGTGTGCGTAGTCCGGACAGGAGCTGCTGGCAGCCAGCCTCAAGCCCACTTCCGGATGATCACCGGTCATAGTGGAACACGATTTGGGCTTAATGATCTTCCTGTGGGAAAAGACTGACTCACAGAAATAATGAGAGCTGAATAATGCAGTCAGGGAGGTAGCACGTTTTCTCAGGTTTGGGTGCTTTCCCTCTGGGAGTCAGTTTCAGAATGGTCCACGCGCTCTGGACTCGAGCTGACTGTCGACTTGTAGTGTCACAATCTCCCATTCTGTATGAAAGTGATACGTTTTTGTCTTCTTATTTGGTCCAGCTCCCTCCCCCTCATTTTAATGCCCTTTCTTAGGTTTCAGAGACAAAAATCCAGGTCTAAAAATTGACAGTAACTTAGCTTGTCAGTTTTGCTGCGCTTGGCGCATGAGTTTGACACCTGGGATTGCATCTGACTGGCTGCGCTCTATAGCAAGTAAGTGCCAGGACTAGTGATAGGCTTATGTCTATTTTTTTAATGCCGTGCCACCTACCTGCACTACATTTGACCGCGATCAACATATTGATTTTGCCCAATGGTCTTAGCTAACCCCTGTGAAAGGGTAGTATGACTCCCAAAAGGGTTGAGACCCACAGGTTGAGAACCGCTGGTCCAGCATTTACCAATGCTTCCTTTGTACCAGACCCTCTGGTTCCGGGCTGGACGAGGCTTGGGGATACAGAGATGGCTGTGGTCCTCTAAGTGAGGAGACACACACAGGGATCACATACTGGGTCAAAGACACAGCTACAGGGACCCAGAAGCTACCTGAGCCAGGGTCAGAGAGGGGTGGACTCGGGACTGCATCCCAAGCAGATGCTACAGAAAGAGGAGTCCCTATTAGAAGCAGGCGTGGTCACCCTAGACTCCAATTACCATCTAGATGCCAGAACTCCCCAGTGTGGTGCCTCCGGCTCCCACAAAGGCCCTGACCTCTAGAAGTCAGTGTCCAACTGCCCATCAGACACCTCCCCTTGCATGTCTCAGCATCTCTCACTCATCAGGACCACTCTCTCTGCCCAGCCACAAACCTGGCCGTCTCTCGGTAAAGGCAGCCACCATCTGCAGGCCAAACATGTGGGACTCCAGGCTCCTCGTCTCTCTAGGAAGCCCACCCTCAGGTCCTGGTCTCTCAAACTCACTCATTCCGCCTCACCCCACACCCCCACCCAGCCCACCTTGCCACCACCTTTCCACTCTCCTCTTCCAAGTGAATTGGGGGCTCCAGTTCATAGATGTCTCTGGGATGCCTTCTGCATCTCCCCTCTGAGTGTAGGCCCCCAGTTCCTTTCCTCCAAGCTGCCAGTGGCAGATGGAGATTGGGGACCCATGCTGCCCCCTCATGGACCCATTCTCCAGCCTTGGGGAGCACCGGGGCTAGCAGGAGGCTTCCCACTTATCCTGAGGAGCATCTGTAGGATGGACTAGACTATGTCTATTTTCCTGGGAGCTCTGAGGGAGGCGGTCAAGAGACCCTCACTCCCCCGAGTCTCTTTATGTGTCTTCTCGTACTGGGTCCCACCAATCATGCAGCAAGCCTAAGCATTCCAGGGCTACATTGTGTAGCTTCTTGGCCGACTTGGTGACTTCCTGGTGCCTTTGAGACTGAGGTCAAACTCTCTTGGACAAGCCCACGAAGCTCATCTTATCTTGCCTTTTCCTAGCTGCTCCGGTTTGCCTGAAACCATCCTGTTGGTCTCCATCCCTCAACCCTTTCCCTCCTGTCCACTTACCCCCACGTCAACCCCATCTCTGACCTCGGCCCTTCT
>PVJH01025210.1:0-31849 GCA_004026705.1 Nesogale talazaci
AAAAATACATATATCCTTCTTAGCAAAATTATAGAGAAAGAGGCATGAGACTTTCTACTCTCATCAGGGGTTACAATCTCGGACCCCACAGGGGCCATGCTACCTGTCCAGCAGAGTTGCTGCATGTCTGAAATTACTGCAGAGCGGCAAGTGAGTACAGGTAGCGTAATGTAAAATAGAAATGACTTCTATCCTAACCTCCTTCCTCTCTTAGAAAATTCATTTGAAAGATGCGTGATAGGCGGTGTTTGAGAACCAGTGGCTGCAGGGGTAAAGTGGAGGGCTATTGCCGTCATGTGGGTAAAAGATTGTATAGCATGGGGTCAGAGTGATACTATGAGGAATGGAGCGTAATCCAGGCCTCTAGGTAGGCTGCCTGGAACTCAGTGGAATTCAGTGACCAGGTGGACACAGAAATCCCTAGCATGCTTCCTCAGGGACCTGCTGTTTCTGTCTCTTTTCCTGCCCATTTCCAGGTGGCAAATGCCTTTATACTATCACTAGTGGGTTGTGTTGACTTGACACAAGATTTCAAAAGTCGTTGCTCAGAAAATCCTTCCTTGTCTCCCTGGTGGAATGCATGTCTTTAGAACACTCACTACTGGTTGTAGTGACATACAAGTAAGGGCCCTTTGTTGTTTATCTATTCTTATTTATTTACTAATCATTTTATCAGGGGTTCTTATTCACAATCCATCCACACATCCATGGGGTCAAGCACATTTGTGTTTTTTTTTTTTGGGGGGGGGAGCATCACTGCCCTCTGGTGGGAGTGGGAGGCCCAGTCTTGCTCCTGGTGAGCTGCTGCTGGATTTGAACCGCCAAGCCAGTGGGCCGCAGTCCCGCACTCAACCACTACGCCACTGAGGCTCAGCCCTCAAGCACACTTGTACATATGTTGCCATCATCAGTTTCAAAACAGTTTCTCTTTCATATGGTATCAAGAATTATTCATGAAACGCATGACTGATTGAGTCTACCAAATCTCACACTTTGTAAAGACTTTTATTTGGGGGATATAAGGGAAAGATTTATATACAAGAGTAATGGAACATTGAGAAAGCTGCCCAACCCAGCCCAGTCCAAGGTCATAAGTCCGATATTAGCCCTTATGTCTGAAACCAGTTTATAAAGTCTCCTTCTGACTCACAAAGCATATGCAATGACACCAGGACAATCACAGGCCAGTGGGTGCAGAGTCTTGTGTGTCCAGTGGCAGTAGAAGCATCCCAGAACTGGCAGGGGTCTCCCCAGGGCTCCTCATTTCCAGGGCTCAGGGTCCATCAGCAGTATCCATTGGTGATAGAAACATCTCAGCGCTGGCAGGGGTCTCTCTGTGGCTTCTCCGGCCCCAGAGGTCTGGTTGCATCAGGGCAAGCCCATATGGCTTCTCCTCCATTCTCAGGAATCAGGATTGATCAGCTTGCCACCATCTTGTCTTGTGGGTCTTGTAAAGACTGTAACAGTAACTTAAAAACTTCTAGCAGGGGAACACATACAAATAGAAGTGATAGTGGGCTCATTATAAAATTGTTCTCTGTCTCCAAATGGCACTTCCCACCCAATATACATCTCAACAGGACTTTACACAACAGGCCCAAAGCACGGTGATGATTATTTCCATTGACCCTTCACCAACGAAATGGGTGGATGGATGAGGAGGCAGACGACAAGAAAGCTGAAGACCTCAGGAAGCTGTGATCATGTCTTAATCCAAGCTAAGGTCAGAAAGTTCAAAGTCTCTGTGGTTACTGTCTTTGACTAGTAACCTACTACTCACACAGGTGAGAAAATAGTCATTGGGTGGTGAAGGAATATGTCCAAGGTCACAAGGTAACAAATGGCAGGGTTGACTATTAAACCCATACTTTTTCTATGCAGACAGACTATAATAATTGTTATAATAAAGGCTCAGACTGGTAATTTATTTAAATGTATAATGTACAGAATAACTCTTTAAAATTATAATTCACTTACATTATCGTGACCATCATGTTCCCCACTACTTCCCTATCTCAGAGGGTAGACTTGTCTAGGGAGTGTTAAAATGTGGTCTCTTACAACTGCATCACAACAATCTAGTTCCAGAACATTTTCATACATTTACTTTTGAAGACATTCTTTCCTTCCTTCCATCTTTCTTTTCTCCTCCCTTCCTTCTTTTCTTCCTTTTTTTCTTACAGGTACAAGAAAACTAAGTATGAGCAATGGAAAGGTCCCTAGATAGACCTGTATGCCTGAAACCAAACGAGGGCCAGCAAATGCAGTGTTACCTGTGACCAGGTAAACATATTAGAGACTCAGGGTATGTCGGAGCAGAACTATGGTGCATAGTTCCCTTTCTTGCCTTTAATTTTGTTGTTGGAGTTATATGAGGGGGTTTCAAAATGTTCTTGGATGTTGCAACAGTCTCACCACGTACAATTTAGAAGCCTTATTTTTCAAGTTGTGCACCTTCTCTAACTTTCCTTATTTGAGGTTTTCTCCATGTATTAGCATAAATTCGTTGCCTCCTGAGGTTCCTATCTAATCTTTGTTTTGTTTTGTTTTGAGGGCATCACTGCGCTCCGGCGGTGGGAGTAGGAGGCCCAGCCCCACTGCTGGAATTGAACCTCCGTCCCAGTGGGCCGCAGTCCCGCGCACAACCACTACGCCACTGGGGCTCAGCCCTTTTTGTTTGTTTGTTTGTTTTTGCCTATCTAATCTTTCAAGTTGCTACTACCAATTTTATTTCTTATTAACAGGGTTTTCAAAGGCTGATTTAAAAAAAATCATCTTATTAGGGGTTCATACAACATTTATCACAATCCATACATATATGTCCATTGGATGTCAAGCACATTGTACATCTGTTGCCATCATTCTCAAAACATTTGCTTTCTATTTAAACCCTTGACAGTTCATTTTCCCCCTTCCTTCCTGCTCTCCCCCCATGAACCCTTGATAATTTATAAATTTTATTACTTTGTCACATCTTACACTGTATGACATATTCCTTAACCTCTTCCCTGGGGTACCTTATATGTAGATCCTTAAAATTGGTTCCCCCTTTCTACTCCACCTTCTCTCTACCCTTCTGTGATCACCACTCTCACCATTGGTTCTGAAGGGAACATCTTTTCTGGATTCCCTGTGTTTCTGGTTCCCATCTGTACAGTGTACATCCTCTGGTCTAGCCAGATTTGTAACGTAGAATTGGGTTCATGATAGTGGAAAGGAGGAAGCATTGAAGAACTAACGGAAAGTTGAAGGCCTCACCGTTATTACACTGTACCCTAACTGGTTGGTCTCTTCCCTATGACCCCTCTGTAAGGAGAAGTCCATTACCTAAAGATGGGTTTTGGGTCCCCAACCTGTACTCCCCTTCATTTACAATAATTCTTAATTTTGTGATGCCTGATACCTGATCCATTCAACAACTCATGGTCACATAGGCTGGTGTGCTTCTTCCATGTGGACTTCGTTGCTTCTGAGCTAGAAGGTCGTTTGTTTACTTTCAAACCTTTAAGACTCCAGACACTAAATCTTTTGATAGCCAGGCACCATCAGCTTACTTCACCACATTTGTTTAAACACACATTTACTTTCAGCAATCGTGTCAAGAAGGTGAGCAACATGGAATGCCAATTTGTTTTTTTTTTTTTTTTTTGGGGGGGGGGCATCACTGCATTCCGGTGGTGGGAATGCCAATTTAATAGAACAAAGTGTTCTAGCATTGAGGAAATACTTGTGTGGAGGCTCAATGTCCATCTGCTACCTTAATTCTGAACCTATAAATATATGCACATAGATCTATTTCCCCATCATCATATGAACATATACTTACCAATGTACATGCCTGTATTTAGACCTCTATAAATGCCCTTTGCCTCCTAGCTCTTTCCTCTAATTTCTTTTACTTCCCTCTTGTCCCACTATCATGCTCAGCCTGCATCTGGGTTTTGGTAATTTCTCAGTTACCCTATTCTTTATCAATCTTTTCCAGCACTCTCACACTCTCCTTGTCACTGATTTTGGATCCCTTGTGTCTGAGTTGGTCAACACCACCTTCTTTACTCACACCCCCCTTTCCCATGTCCCCTGGAATCATTGGTCCTGTCATTTTCTCCTCCAGACTGTTCACCCAGCCTATTTTATCTAGACAGATGGGCAGAGATAATGATATGCACACAAAAAAACAAGACATAGCAAGATGAAGTGGCAAAAGAAAGCGATTACAACAAAAAACCAATATCGAGGAAAAAAATAAGAAGAAAAACTGATGTAAATGGTTCAAAGGTCTGCTTTTTGATCTCTAGGAGTGACATCTGGTTGAGTCTAATGGGGTGCCACACCCTGGCCCCAAAGTCCATCCTTGGCACTCCCTCAGGACCTTCATGCTCTGCTCCCCTCACTGCTCTGCTGCACGACGTTAGTGTTTTGCCTCAGTGTGGTGGGGTCAGATTGGGCGCAACCTCAACACTGTGTCTCCAGGGTTTTCCCCCGTAGGGCCGTGGGTCAGCGAGGGACATTGTGTCTCATAGTGGAGCTGGCCATCTGGTCCTCTCTGTGTGTCAGCTGTTCTGAGTGGGGGTATCATTCTCAAGACTCGGTGGGCTAGGATGTGCTCCACTCTCTTCCTTCCTCTTCATTTGCTCCCGTGCGCTCTGGTCAGACATGTCCCTCTCCCTGAGCTGTAGCTTCAGTGCTGTCCTCTAAAGACTTCAAGGCAGGGTCAGGGGGTAGGGATCACTGTCCACATGGTTGGGATTGGATCAGAGGCTGAGTTTTTGGAAATGAATCTTCCTTCCAAGATGCCCAACTGCCATGACTCAGTTTGGACTCTCTGACTCATGTGACTTTACAGGATAGGCAGAACTGTCCACTGTGGGTTTTTGAGACTTTTTTTTTCTTTGTTGGGGGGGCATCACTGCCCCCTGGTGGGAGTGTGAGGCCCAGACTTGCTGTTGGAGAGCTGCTGCTGGATCTGAACCACTAAGCCAGTGGGTTGCAGTCCTGCACTCAGCCACTACTCCACCGGGGCTCAGCCCAGAGACTTTTTCTTTTACAACAAATTTCTGTATTTTATTTTTTGGGCCATCACTGCCCTCTGGGGGTCGTGAGAGCTACCTAGCGCTGTTCCTGAGAGCCACAGCTGGATTTGAACCACCAAGCCCGCAGGCTGCAGTCCCACACTCAACCACTTACGCCACCGGGGCTTTTATTTTTGATAGACCTTTCATCTCTAATATGTTCTTTAAAAAATCAATTTTTTAGGGGCCCCCAATAAAATGATTAATTTTTTTAAAAAGGGGGGGAAGGGAAAGGGGAGGTGTGTTTTTTTTTTTTTAAAGGAGCTTGTATCAAGGGCTCAAGTGGAAAATACTGGGAAATGTATGTGGAAATATGTGTGCAAATGTGCTTGATA
Source organism: Nesogale talazaci (assembly GCA_004026705.1). NCBI lineage: Eukaryota > Metazoa > Chordata > Mammalia > Afrosoricida > Tenrecidae > Nesogale > Nesogale talazaci. The sequence continues at coordinate 5,408 of PVJH01025210.1, forward strand.
CAAATGATGTACTGAATGTTGTAGTAGCTGTAAGAGCCCCCAATAAAATTTAAAAAAAGAAAAAAATCAATTTTTTTTGTTTTGTTTTGTTTTTTGGGCATCACTGCTCTCCAGTGGTGGGAGTAGGAGGCCCAGCCCCACTACTGGCTGGAATTGAACCTCCGTCCCAGTGGGCCGCAGTCCCGCGCACAACCACTATGCCACCGGGGCTCAGTCCAAAAAAATCAATTTCTTTATATGAATCTTTCTTATAAATCATTCAGTGATTTCATCACAATCAAGATGCCAAACAATATCGACTTCTATACCCAAGACAATGACTTGCATCCTGGTTAAGAATAATGGCTTGTTTATTTTCTATTTTATGTCTTAGCTTCCAAGCATCCCTACCCCTACCCTCTTTGGGAAGACAGGGATAAGACCTTAACTCATCATTTCTTGTGTCACTGGCTCATCCAGTGTAGTGTATTTTGAAGGGGTTCAGGAGCACTTTTTCTGTAGTCTGGGTATACATTTATAGGGCATATCAACTTGCCATTCTATCATCTATAGAAATTTTGTTATGGTGTCAGTTGTAACTTTTTTTGGGGGGGCATCACTGTCCTCTGGTGGTGGGAGTAGGAGATCCAGCCTTTGCTCCTGTGGAGCTGGAATTGAACCTCCATCCCAGTGGGCCGCAGTCCCACGCACAACCACTACGCCACCGGGGTTCAGCCCCATAACTCTTTTTCCTCCCTGTTTCCATTTGTTCTTTCCTGTCCCTTTCTGACTTCTGGGCTTTATATTTTGGGTAAACCCTGTCCTTTTGGTCTGTATGGTTCATTATAGAGTATAATCCTCCTTGGCATTATTATTCTCTTTATAGGCCTATCTATTATTTGGTGGGGGATAGTGTATGTTTGGGGGTGGGTTCAGTTCTGGGCTGGCTTGAAGAATGTCTAAGGTCCATAGTTGTAGAAGTTCTACTGTTATGGGAGATTAGTAAGTCTGGCCTTTTTTTTTTTTTTTTAATTTTAGGCATCACTGCCCTCAGGTGGTGGGAGTAGGAGGCCCAACCTTTGCTCCTGGGAGCCTGAATTGAACCTCCATCCCAGTGGGCCGCAGTCCCGCGCACAACCACTACGCCACCGGGGCTCAGCCCGCCTTTTTTTTTTTTTAATGATTTAAAATTTTTTCTTCTTCCCCACCCTCCCTTTCTTCCTTAGGAATTTCTATTAGGATCTGTACCAAAGTATCGGTGTAGGGGTAGTTTGGATAATAATGGAAGAATATTTCTCATTGCATTAGTGTGGCTAGACTAGAGAAACAAATTCATGGATATGCATATGTGTGTAAGAAAGAGCTTTATATACAAATTGCATATTGAGAAAACATCCCAGGTCAGGCCAGGTCAAGTAGATAGCCGATGTTAGCCCATATGTCAATACCAATCTATAAATTCTTCAGACTCACGGAAACACATGCAATGATGTGGAATGCAGGAAGATCACAGGTCAGTGGGTGAAAAGTCTCGTGGGTCCTGTGGCCTTCAGAAGCACCTTGGCACTGGTGTGGGTCTCCATGTGGCTCCTCCAGCGCCAGGACGTTGACTGCATCAGCCTAGCTCCATCAGGCTCCTCATCTGCACTGTCTTGCAGGGAGGGAGCCTGTGTCCGACGATGTATGTCCCTAGCACCTCCAAATGAGGTCAGCAAGCTGATTGACAGGCTACAGATGATGTCACCACCACACCCCACGGTTCAATAATCTTTTGACTGACTTTCTAAATTACTCTTCTTTGCCCCCAAGGGGAGGAAACCAATAGTTGTATCTCAGCTGGGAAACCTAGCCTTTTGTTTTGTTTTTGGCTTCTGGGGCATCACTGCCCTCTGGTGGTGGGAGGAGGAGGAGGCCAAGCCTTTGCTGCTGGATTTGAACCTCCAACCCAGTGGGTCGCAGTCCCGCGCACAACCACTATGCCACCGGGGCTCAGCCCCAACTTAGCCTTTCTTGAATCACTGTTGTACGATGAGAGTTGGAGAGCAGCTTTAGTGGCAAAAAAACCCCAAAACCAACAATGTTCTGCTGTGCAGTTTCTGATCATTTAAGTTAGGAGTAGACATAAAGCCCTGTTAGCACGGTGCCTCAGGCTCTTAAGGTTGGTTCCCCAGGTTCCATCCCCAGGGGGATGGAAAGTGCTGTGAGCGGAGGACAAGGGTGCTGCCTGCACTTGCCGGTAGTAGCCACAGTCGATGTTCAGCGCCCATTCCTTCAAAAGCTGGGAGACTGAATGGGAACCCATAGGTGAGCGGCTTCCTGCCGGTGCTGTGGGGGTTGCAGCGCTGCTGGGCTGCACAGGGCTTGGGCATCTTGGAATGACAGCGAGGGTGTAACTGTTTATGGAAGTAGAGAAGGCCTCATCTTTCTCTCAGGAAGTGGCTGGTGGCTTCAAACTGCCGATTTTGTGTTTAAAGACTTAAGGCGGGCTGAGCCCCGGTGGCATAAGGGTTGTGCACGGGACAGCGGCCCACTGGGATGGAGGTTCAATTCCAGCTCCACGGAGCAAAGGCTGGGCCTCCTACTCCCACCACCACAGGGCAGTGATGCCGAACCCCCCCTCCCCCGCCAAAAAAAAGACTTAAGGAGGCGTAAACCACTACACGATTAGGGCTATGAAGGTATCTCTGGGTAGACTCCTAACAGCTAGAGTTGCTGCTATTTGTACCACCCGGAGGCTTTAAAGTGCTTGCCACTATATCCTTAAAAAGAAAAGTGTATTACAAGTAATAAAAATATGACTTCTAAGTGCCTTTGTGCCATTAGACATTCTTGGTTTATCTAGTTCAAGAGCTGTTTTCTGGAGTGATAAAGGGCTTGGAAAAGGTCAAAGGAGGGTAATGGAAATAATTAAAGAGAAGAAAGTGAGATTCACAAGGAAAGCTTTAAAGAGCTTGCAGTTATTTAGTTTAGGAAAGGTTATTTAATAGCAACCTTGAAGAACATGAAAGGATTTTTATAAAGAAAAGGCAGAACCTTTTTTTCCTTTTTTCTACGAAAGAAAAGAGAAAAAAAATGGACTGTTTTTAAGAGAACGCAGGATTAGGTTAGTGTAGTAAAAGAGAAACCCCTAACATAGTCTTGTTAGAACACCAAAATGGGAGAGCCAGAAAAAAGTTCTTGGCTACTTTAAAACAAAAACGAAACACCACTTAATTCTGAAATAATGCAGGATTATAGAAAGCTACAAAATGAAGACTGCGAGTCCCCAGGTTCTATCCCACCAAAGGACAGCTTGTTCTTGTCCTTTACTGATGTGACATTTCCCTCACTTTGAAATGACTGAACCACATCCTACCCAAACCAAACACACTGATTGACACACACTGACCTGGAGAACAGAGTAGACTTGTTTATGTCATAGGCTTTCCAAGGCTGTAAACCTCCCCAGTAGCAGTCTGCCACTTCTTTCTTCCATCAATCAGTCAGTGTGTTCAAACTACTGACCTTTACCCACCATGCTGCCAGGGCTCCTGGAACTTAGTCTTTCCAACAAATTCTTTATCTCAATCACCTTCACTTGCTGCACCGGCAGCTTTCAAATAGTTTCCCTGCCCTGTAGTGAGGCTTAATGGGAACCGAACGCACCTGTTCTGACTTACCTCCAAATCTGTTTTAAAGGCACACTTACCAACAGATCTCGTTTGTAGCCAGAAACTGCTTGTTAAATAATTCCCTTACCCAAATGCCGCAAATGTTAACATATCACACGTTTGCCCCAGCTTTCTCTCTGTAGATTCCCCCCCTCCCCGAACCTCTTGAGCTGTATTATGCAGTCCCTTTCAGCCTTTCATTATTTTAGTATGTACTTCCTAAAAGGAACCAGCTCCTGATGAAACTTATCAAGTTACAGAATTGGGAAATGAGCACGCACACAGTGCTATTTAATCTACAAAATTTATTCAAATTTCCAGTAGTCCTAGTAATGTCCTCTCTCTCTGATTCTATGTATCTATCTATATATGACAATACTGGGATGTACTTATCAAATTATATAGAACTTATCTTTCTCTATATCCACTACTGGGACAATATGCACACATATACATATACACACACATATATACATATACCCACATATTTAGATATTAGGGGAATGTCAAAGTTTGTGAAAAATGATGTTAAAAGATAATATACTCATACTGCACACAGTTGTCATGTTTCTTAATCTCATTTAATCTAAAAGTTTTGTTTCTCTTACAGCCTTGCTGGTTTTAGAGCAGAGTCCAGTTTGTAGCCCGTCCCATAGTTTGTGTCTATTTTCCCCTCTGAGTTCTTCCTCCCAGATTAATATATCCTCACTGCCCCCTACAGTTCCTATCTAGTTTTTCCGATTTCTGTTTTCAACTGTACACCATATTTAGGGGCTATATTGTCAGGTGCCATCTTGATATATAAGCATAAACTAATTAATTAATCAAACCAATTTGTCTTCCAAAATTACACAAACCCCAAACAAGTAGTGATTTGTTTGGGGAGTTTGGGATGTGATTTTTAAATGAAGTGGTGATCAGATGCCTGTGGAGTTGAATTTGGTCCATTGAGCTGAATTGCCCCATAGGCTGCACTCTACTCCACAGGATTTAACAACAATCCGCAAATTCGCTGGGTTTTTCCTTCACAGGCACGGAATGGGTTCGAATTCTAATCTTGGGTTAGCAGGGGAGCTCTCCTAGCTGCGCCGCCTGTAGAAGGAAGCCACGGGTTAAATGAGCTTCCCGGCTTAAGGAATTTCTCAGGCAGGCCCTACTGGTTCTCCTTCCCATCTTAGAATTATTTATAGACGTAGCCAGGCAAAACGTTTTTCTCTTCAGAGCCGATCGGATTGCATTTTTCCTCTAGGGTATCTGCATTTTACAAAAGATGAACAAAAACACGTTTGCTCAAGAATTAGCGCGTACTCGTTTTCCAACTGTTTTGAGATTTAAAAGATCTGGTGACTTCCTTTTTCAGAATCTCACCTTTGCAGCCATGAACTATGCCCTAGGTTGAAAAGACAAAGAGCTGCAAAGATAGGTGGGTGTTACTCATTAAAATCATTCCGCAAATATTTGTGAAGTCCTAGTACACGCCAGGCTCGGGTCCAAGCCCTGGGAATATATCCGAGAGCAAAGCGAAGCAAAACAAAAACTCCTTTGGGGGATTTCTGGTTGGCCAAATGTAAACGGAAAACAAAACAGCAGAAACCTGGAATCCCACTGCCTTGCACAGAAAGCGCATCTCTGCGACTCGCGATTTCAATCTGGTCGAAGGCTTTGGCATCCCTGGCAAAGCGCTGATAATAAATTACCCGGTGGCTCCAAAGGCGCCCGCAAACGCCTAATCGAACTCGCCAGGTCTGAAAACATGGGCGGGGCCGAGCTTCCGGAGCGGTCCCCCACCCCTCGGCAGTCGGCCGTCGGCCGCGGCTCCGGGTGCCGCCCCGCGCGCAGGTAGCTCTCGGAGCGGCCTCGCCCGCCGCAAAGCCAGCGGGGTGGCTTTTCCAGGCTCCTCCCCGCCGCGGTCCACGCCCAGCCCGGCCCCGCGGCACGGGGTCGGTGGCGCTGAGAGCCGTGGGCGGCGCGAGGCGACGCCGCGGGCCGGCGGGGAGGACTGCGGGAGCCCCTGCCTCCCGCCGCGCGCCGACGTCCGCCCGGAACGCTCGCAGGCCCGCACCGTGCGGCAGCCGCCGGGGAGGGCGGCGCTCTCGCGGGAGCTAGCTGACCTTCCCGTCTGGGATCCGGGTCCTGGCTGGGCGGGATCTCCACCCCCACCCCCTCCCCGTCCCCACCCTCGCGGTGGGTCGGCGAGCTGCTACCTGCGCCGCCGCCGACCCCGCCTCCGCCCGCGCCCGCTTCTAGGAAAGGCGCCGACGCGGCTTTGGGCCCACCTTTCCCGGCTGGAGCCTCGGCGCCTGCTCCCGCTGCGCCCCTCGAGTGGCGTCTGGAAGCCCCCCGCAGACTTGTTCTCGGTGATGGGTGTGCGGCTGTTTGATGTCACAGGATGAACCCGGAGGCCTGCGCCCCGGGAGCCGAAAATTAGTATTTTGTTCCCAAGAAGAGACGGGTTGGGAAGGGGGACACTGAAGCCAACTTCCCTCCTGGCGCTTCCCTCTCTAAAGGGTCATCAGGACCCACCACGTGGCTGTCAGTCTTGGCGGGGGGCGAACTCGCCTGCGGGCGCCGAGGGAGGCGGTGGACCAGGGGCCAGGGGCGCGGGTACATTTAACTGCACCCCCTGCCCTCGAGTTTGCAGGCTCCCAGGTCAGCCGTGACCGGACGAGCCATGGTGGAGAGTTGGGATACAAAGGGCCCTGGGTTCCAGGGTGCCGAGGGCCTCCCTCCAACTTAGCTCGCTGGAGGCCGGCTCCCGGCCATGCGCCCTGCCGCGCCCGGGGGTCCCCTCGCGGGCCACGTGCGGCGCCGCGGGGATGGGGCCGGGGCCCGCGCCCGCGACGCGAGTCCGAAGGGCTCCGCCCGCTGTTTGTACTGTAAGGTGTGTGGGGATGGGGAGCGGCCTTTCCGGTACAGGGCAATTGCCCCCGCCACCTCCCGGCTGCCCTAGGCCGGGCCCTTCCTCCTCCGGGAGTGAGCCCTCCCAGTGGCCGCGACCCGCCGGCTCGGCGCTCCCGGCCTCATCTGGGGCCTCCCTTGGCTTCGGCGTGCCCGGCCTTGGAACCACCTGTCGGCTACCTTCCAGGGCGACCACCCCAATCCGGGAGCCTCCAGACCTCCCCCCTCAGCTCCTTTACCCCTCCGCCCCTTCCTCGTCTGGCCTCAGCTACCCTCTGGGTGGCAACCGCCCGTTCCCCGCCCACCAGTCGCTCCTTCCTCCTTCCCCCTCCCCCCTCCCCGGGCCGCCCTCCCCTCTCCATTCATCCAGCCATTGTCTCCCGCCCCCTCCTCCCCCTTTCCCAAGAGGCCTCCTCCCCCCCGGCTGCCACGTCGTGGTTCGAAGGAGCCAATGGGCCGGCGCCGCCAGGTGGCTCTTACCTGCACCACGTGGGGGAGGGGGCGGGCAGGTAGAGCCACATCCCAAAACAGGAACGCTTTCAGCCATTGCGCGCGCCTCCCGGAGGTGCAGCCAGGCTCCCCGCGTTCAGCCCCGACGCACGGGCGATTGACTACAAAAAGGGCAGGCCTCCTGCGCCCTCCTTCCCACCCCCCCTTCCTGCCCCGGGTGTGGAGCACGGGCCAGGTGTGGGCTTGGGTGGTTGGTTACCGCCTTTTTGCACCAGCGGCGGCGAGGGGGGGTGGGGGTGGGCGCGCTTTCTTTTCTCGGCGAAGAGCTCGGGCACCGGCTTTCTAGTTTTCGCTGCCACCCCACCTCACCGCCTCCCGACCCCCCTCCTCCCCCTCCCCACCTCTCGTCATGACGGCGTCTCCGGATTACTTGGTGGTGCTTTTTGGGATCACTGCTGGGGCCACAGGGGCCAAACTGGGCTCGGATGAGAAGGAACTGATCCTGCTGGTATGGAAAGTGGTGGATCTGGCTAACAAGAAGGTATTCCCTCCACGTTTTCTTGTCTGGTTGGTTGGTTGCAAGGCATGGGGCGAGAAGTTTGTTGTGGAAGTTTGGGGAGGGGCGGGGGTCGGTGTGGGTTGAACCAGTGCCCGTCTGCTCACTCGGGGGAGGCCGGACCCGAGGCCTAGGGCATCCCGAGTAAAAGCCAACTTGTGGGCCAGCCGCCTGAAGCCGTTTCGGACCTCCGAAATCTGACTCAGGTGGGAGGGCGGCGCCGCGGAGCCAGGTACTTTGCCCATCCGGGGACGCGCAGCGGAGCCGGGGGTGGGGGTCCTCGAAGGCCCTTGTCGACTTGATCCGGGGGGGCGGGGGCCGAGGCGCCGGCTGGAGCACCTGGGTTCGGCTGCGGCACCCACCCCGGGCGAGGCGCGGACCGGCCGGGCCGGGGAGCGAAGCTAGAGGGCGCGGGGGGGGGGGGGGGGGGGGACGGGGAGAGCGCGGGAGGCGCCCGAGTTAATTGCGGGGGTAACTGACTTGTGCTGCTCACCCTGGAGGTCGGACAGTTGCACGAAGTACTAGTTCGACCGGATCAGTTGGAACTGACGGAGGATTGCAAAGAAGAAACCAAGATCGACGCCGAGAGCCTGCGCTCCGCGCCGCAGCTGGACCAAGCCCTCCGACAGGTGACAGCCTGGGGCTACGCCGCCTACCCGCGTCCGCGCCCGGCGGCCGGACGCCCTCCCCACCCTGCCCAGCCCCAGCAGAGCCCACGCCATCACGGGGCGTCCACGCACCCCTCCCGGGGCGGAGGGTGGCGACACACGGGCCGCGTGGGCGGGAACCTTGGCGGAAGGACCGCGGCGACCGAGTCGGGGAGGTTTCCCGGCTCCCCCCCCGGGGCTGAGGTTGAAACTCGCTAGCTTGGGAGTGGCTGCTCCACGGTTCCTGGGGCTTTAGGACTCGTGTGGGGTCCGCCCCGAAGCGCTCCAGGGTCCTTCGCATCCTGCGCCCCCACACCTGGGCTGCGCCCGCCGTTTGGGTCTGCAGCTGCGCCCTGAGGCAGGGGGCGCTGTGGGGTAGACCTGCGGCCGGCCGGGGCTCAGGTGTTTGGCGGGGTCTGGGGTGGGGGTGGGGTGTTCCGGCGACTGTACCCTTACAGCGCCGAACCCTGCCGGTCGGCGCGCGCTGGGCGACGAGGATCGGCAGGTGGGCGCCGAGTGGTGGAATGCCCTTGACCTGACGCCCTGAGCCCGCGGCCTTCTCCCCGGGACGCCGCCGGACTTGGGCGGCCGCGCGCTTACCACCTGTGAACGGCGGGCGCGCCCAGGGCCCCAGCCCGAGAACGCACATTGGGCATTAGGGCCGCGATGATTCGTGAAGGACACGCGTGGCCAGATCTTCACGAGGTCTATATGGCCATTATCCATGCTTGTTTATCAGAAACTGGCATCTCTCGAGCCGGGCACCTTCAAGCCTTTAAAAAAAAAAAGTACCACCAGGGAATGATGTAATCTGAAGGCAACCTGCTGATGAAAGGAGACCTCGGATTTAAAATGGGTTTATTGGGAATGGAAGGGCGAATGCATTGCCCCTCCTACTGGGGTTGGTGTCTCCTGCGTGCTCACCCTCCAGGTTGCTTAGAGAGCGCCCCGATGTGAAAGGAAGCGCCCAGGCAGTGGGTACTTGCAGGGTTCTCAGCAAAGCGGGGTCACTGTGGATCCTGACGTCAATTTCATCCTTGTACCTGCCTTGTTCTTTTCAGTTTAACCAGTCCGTGAGCAACGAACTGAATATTGGGGTGGGAACTTCCTTCTGTCTCTGTACCGATGGGCAACTTCACGTCAGACAGATTCTGCATCCCGAGGCTTCCAAGAAGGTAAAACTTCATTTTCTAAGATAAATGTACCTTTGGGGTGACTGGAGGCTTTTTTTTTTTTTCATGGTTTCTTCAAGTTTATTTTCTAAAAAATAAACCACACTGTTCACAGAATTTGGTGATTCGTAAAAGCTTATTTTCCTTGTCCAATTATTCAGACATATAATAGTAACATTTTCAAAGTTGCAGAATCTGACTTTGAATATAACTATAAATGGAGGCGGTTGTTCTAATACATTTTAATATTCCCACTTCTGTTGCAAATTCTCCATCCTCAAAGGAAGGAGGAAAACAGATTCAACGAAACATCTTTCATGGTGATCCTAGTAATTTTATTGAAAAGTTTTGTACAACTTGAAGAAAACTGTGTGCTGTAATTAAGGTGCCTACCAAAACATTAAATATAGCACACTGTTCTGTGACTTTAAATAAATGATAGAAACGGATCAAATCTTGTTTCAACAAAATGTGAGCCCCATCTTTTACCTTTGTTAGTTTTTTGATTTGGACAAGATTGAGCAAGAAGAATATAATATTCCTTCCAATATGCCTCCCTCCCCAAGAATACTTGAGGGACTTGGGGGGCATAGAGCCTGGACAGCAAATCCCATATAGCCAATTCTTAGGTAATGTAAATTTAAAATGGTTTGAGCTGTAACTTTTATTGTGGTAGGCAGGTACTGACCTTGAAATTATGGAAGTTAGCTGGTGCTTAGATGTCCCTGTATCAGGTCAGTCTGGCAGTGAAAGGTTTAACCTGGTGAATAGTGGATGGTAGATGTGAGTAGTCTGTGCTTCTTTTCAAGGTGGGAAAAGGGGGAAATGAGGTAAATCATGTTAGTAAAAGCAGCTCAGGTTTCTTTGTCTTGAGGATCACTTTTTGACAGCAGACTCTAAAATTATTTATAAAAGAGGACTTTTTAGAGGCAGTGATGCCCAAAAACAAAACAAAACAAAACAAAAAAAAAAAAGAGGATTTTTTAAATGCTAGACTATTCTCGATACCATAAATCTTTTTTTCCTCCTGTGATTCAAATGAGAGGAGCTAATTCTCCCTATTCTTATTAGGTCAGAGAGAAGTAAATGGTGGTTATTTTTGATGTGCAACATTGGCTATGGGCAAACATCTGTAGGGAAGAGATGGCATTTTCCCGAGCTGTTTCTGTTGCATATTTTGACTAAGTACAGTTTTTGACTAAGCACAAGAAACTGAGTTACTTTCATTATAATACTAACTTAAGTTTGATTATTCACTAAAGCAGGGAATTGATAAAGACAAATATCCTGCTACTGAACCATATGACAGGTTTTATTTTTTAATTGTGAAAAAAATTGCATTATCTTTTAATCTCATTTCCATGAACTTTTTGAAATTCCTGCATATATTAGCTTTCGTATTTTTAATAACAATTAGGAGGTATTTGTTGAAAAGGGTAACTTTAATAAGGAAGATGATTATTACACAGACCTGTTTTAATGTCAAGAAAGCATCAATATCTTTTACTAAGGAAAAAAACCAAGAAGATTATTTTTCAGGTTACAAATGAGATATTTTCCTAAATTGTCTTTAAGTCAAATCTGTGGGTAAATGAGCACACATGGCTTCTATTTAGTCTTCGTTACTGCAAGGAAAGCCTTTCAATTACTAAAAGCAGCAGTGAAAGTGATTGTGATGAAAAAATGTGTTGTACTTGCAAAATAAGGGCAAATTTATGTAGCTTTTAAAAAAATGTTTTATTAGCACTTATCTGCATTCATACAATTCAATAGTTCCATCATATCAATCCACATTTCCTTCTTCCTTGTCATTCTTAATCATGTACTTTTTTTTTAATTAGAAAAAGCATTCTTTCCATGTACTTCTTAAATCATTTTATTGGGGCCTCTTACAGCTCTTATATCAATCCATCAATTGTATAAAGCATATTTGTGCATAATTTTTTTTTATTTGTGCATAAATTTATTTCACTTAAAGGACAAGCAAATATGAATGGTCATTAGTCTAAGGTTGATTTTCTGTTACACATCGGTGTTATATCATTAAAACAATCTTTAAATGAGTTTAAAAATTTTTCTTACACTTTTTTGTTTTTTCTTTTGTTATGATTTGGGTCAAAGTTTACAGATTCAATAATTCATACACATTTTGTGATACTGATTACAACTTCTCAGTGTAACAGCAATCATTCCACTTTCTCCCTGTGTTGACTGTTAGCATTTCTCCTCTTTTGCTATCCTTCCCCGCCTACTTACTTGGCTTTATCGCGGGACAGATGTTTCCCTTTGGGTCCTCTATGCTTAATGGTTCTGTAAGGAGCATATCTCTAGCCAGTCTTCACCTTCTTTTGGAAATGGGTGGACCATGATTACAGTAGTGATTCTAATTTCAGATTCCACCAGAGAAAGTCATATCTGTTAGAATTCACCAGAGGCAATGTGAATTAAAGGATACAGTAGAAGGCTATATATGTCTTAGGGTTCATAAATACCCAAAAGTCTTTCCTAGATTTTCTCATGTGTACAAGTGGGTAAAAATTCCGACCAGGTGAACACGAAAGTTGAAGTTCTAAGGAAAACCTAAATTCGGTTTTTAAAACATATCTTTTTCTTTTTTTTTTTTCTTTTAAATTTTATTGGGGGCTCTTACAGCTACTCCAACATTCAGTACATCATTTGTATCAAGCACATTTGCACACATGTTGCCACATACATTTCCAAACATTTTCCACTTGAGCCCTTGGTGTACAAGCTCCTCTTTCAAAAAAAAACAAAACAAAAAAACCCCTCCCTTTTCCCCTCCCCCTCTTTTTTTTTCTTTTTAAGTCATTTTATTGGGGGCTTATATAGCAGACCATATTTGTGCATTTGTTACTATCATCATTCTGGAAACATCCTCCTTCTACCTAGCTCCCCAAAATATTTATCTTTAAGAGTTATTCATTGAGTTTTTTAAAATTTTAACAGAGAAATAATGAAATAGTAATATAATATTTACTACTAATGCAGAAAATTGAAATTTTTTTATTTAGTAACCTCAAAACGGTGCCGGTAACTCAGGGTAATAGATAACTTTTCTACTTTTGTTTGGGTTTTATAATATAGTTTCTTCATTCTAATTTGAATGTTGGAGTACCACCAAGAATAATGGAACTGATGTGGAACTACAGTACAAAAATAATCGTTCCCAGTCAATCAAGAATTTATTTTTAATCTAATGATTCCTTAATTACCCATGATACATTATCATGAACCCAATAGTTAATTAAAAACTAAAATTTACTATTAAATATGAGAATGGAGAGGGTGGGTAATATCGCCTGGTAAGACAAATGATCTAAAATAATTCTGGTCATGCAATAATTTAGAATATATAAAATGTGATTGTGTGACAGCTTCAGAAAGATTTAATGGAGCCACAAACTATGAAAGATGTAAAAATGTCGTCTTGTTTTAAGGAGCCACCAAATTACCTTAAAATAAGATGACATTTTTCTTCTCCCTTTTTTTTCCCCTCCATGAGACTGGTTGGTATACATTGTATCGTATACCATATACCATACTATATTGTAATGGACAGACCAAGCTATAAAAAATAAATCAGGGCTGAGCCCGGTGGCGTAAGCGGTTGAGTGCTGGACTGTGGCCCGCGGGCTTGGCGGTGCAAATCCAGCGGCGGCTCTCAGGAGCACTGGGCACTGGGCAGCTCCCACAACCACCCGAGGCAGTGATGCCCACAAAAAAAATTTTTTTTTAAATCAGTATTTTTGTAATTTGTCTTAGGTTCCTAATAATTAAGAGAAGCATTGAACCAAATTCGCTTGATTGACGAGCTCTTCCTTGTTCTTCCACAGAATGTATTACTGCCTGAATGCTTCTACTCCTTTTTTGATCTTCGAAAAGAATTCAAGAAGTGTTGCCCTGGTTCGCCTGACATTGACAAACTGGACCTTAGAGCGATGGCAGAGTGTATCTTTTTACTGTTGACATGGGAACCATGTGAAAAGATAGCACCGGGAAAATAAGTGGTAACTTAAGAGACTTGAACACATTTTGTTATCCTGTCAATGTACCCCAAAATTGTGTAATGTGTTAGAAGGAATGAATCGTCTCACTAAAGGCCTACTTCAAAATAGTTGTAATTTAGTGAATTTTGAAAAATGGTTGTCAGGTTGAATGGATTTGGCGGTGAAAGTGAGGTAAACAAAACTAAGAATTTCATTAGAAAATTAAGTTGTTTTGTGGAAGTGAATTAGAGAAGACTGGGAAAGCCTTCTTTCTTCTGTAGATCAAGGCCACTTGTTCTTCGAATTCTTCTGGGTTTATTCTGACTTCTTTGGAATGGATAAAAATTTGATTCCCAAAAGTAGGTGTGGAAGGATGGTCCTTACTATCTTTTGTTCATTGGCTCTCCTTTTTTGGGGAAGGGGGCGCATAACTGCCCTCTGGTGGTCGTGGGAGCTACCCAGCCTTGCTCCGTGAGAGCCGTTGCTGGATTTGAATCGCCAAGCCCATGGGCCGTAGTCCTGCACTCAACCACCATGCCACCGAGGCTCAGCCCATTGGCTCTCCTTTTAACCTCCCCCTGCATTTTAAAAATCCATCTGAAGCCTTGGTGATTATAGTCAGCCATCTGTGGAGTTAAATGGGTCAGGATTTCCCCCACATTCTGTCGCTACTAACCCAGTATATTGGGTAACTTACCTGTTGTGAAAGTAAATTTTATAATCGCAAATCTTGGTGATTGTCTTTCATCTAGAAAGCATTTAAAGTGCTAAATGATAAATAGTTAAGTATTAATATATTAGATGAGTAATGTGAGAGTCAGGCAATTCTCTATAAACAATCAGCTGTGACAAAAGTAGGATCTACATACTTCCAAAGTAGGAACTTACGGGATGAGAGGTATTCAGTTCTTAAATGGTCCCTTTTTTTAAATTATAAGCAGTTTTCTTGATAGAGTAGTCCCATATCCTACACTTCCATGGTTAAATTGCCTTTAAAAAGAGTTGTTATATACATCATCACAATCAGTTCTAGTGCGCCCTCCTCTCCCGAAGTTTTCCATTCTTTTTTAGCATCTGAAGCATGATTTTTTTTCCCATTGAAATTTCTTTGACAACTGATTATAAGTAGGTCAAGCTCATTTTTGTCTCATTTCCAAAGGCAGTTAGATGGATTGTCGACTTTCTGATAAAGTGGTATTGAGGAGAGGGTGCAATAAACTCCTCTTGAGGGGATTCTTGCAAGAATTTATTTGACAGCAGAAAAACTCATTGCTTTGATGATTTGCTTAACTACTTGATGTAGTGGTGTGAAACAAAGCAAAATAATCTAGGGGGAAAGAGCTTCAAGAGCATTTGCTGGACACATGGACTTGGAAGATGGCAGAGTGTTTCCTTGAAGTGCTTGAAGCCTCCTTGTATTAGATAATACCTTTTAAGAGGTTGCATTCTGACCTTTAGGTTAATGGGTATGATGCTATGCCAGTCCTTTTCCTCACTCCTTTAACTGACCCTCTGTGTTCGTACTTGGTTTTCAAATGTGGAGATGAAAATTAAAAGTATTTGATTATACTAAACATGAGCTGTAACTAAAGCAAAATTGGAGTTGGGGTTATTTACTTATTTATTTAGAGTTGGTTTTTTAAATTTTAAAGGATTTACCTGAAACTAGAGGATGTACTGGCCATTTAGTAATGACATTCACTGAAAAACGTGGGAGGCTGCATTAACTTTTAAAGAAAAATTAATTATAGTCTTTTCTTTGACTTCCATTGGAAAGTCTTCGAGTTAGTCATAGCTGTGTTGGCAATCACAATATGAAAATAGGTTTTCATCTGAAGTGTTTTGATTAATGAATTTCTTGCCCCTCCAACAGGTAAAAAATTCATAGCAATGTCAGACCAGTGATTTTTAATTCACAGGGCTGCTTTAGTTCATTTTCCAACATCTGTTCGTCCTAGACCTGAAGACCAATTCTTCAGGTCAACTGGAGTCATTGCAAATTTGAATATCAGCCTGTGCTTACATAAGCAAAGTGTTTCCCTCTGCCATGGCTGAACCGTGTTGTTCTTTGAAACCACTGGGCAATTTCTAGTAATGAAATATTTGACATTGGAATTTAAAAATATAAGGATGATTATTGATAAGTAGAGCCATCTTTAAGTGGTTTTGCCAAGTAGATGGTGTGCCATAGGCGCTGGAGAATTGCCTGTCTCACCAGATCAGCACAACCAGGGCGGAAGGTCTCCTGCCAACCTTTGTGAAGAAGTAAGTGACAGAATATCCAGTTTGATTGACTTTGCAATAAAATGTCTGTATCATTTTTGGCTTTGGCTGTAAAATAAAAGTAATTGTGGGCATATGGAATTGGCTTGTTCAGAGCCTTGATTGATGGCTTTGGGTTTTTCGCAGTATTCTAAGAAACCCCCCCTCCCCGCCCCAGGGTCTTAAGTAGTGGTTTGTTAACTTTACATCTAAGGAATTCTTGTCTAGCTGGATTGTGTGTTCATAACAGGGTGGGTTTTTTTGGTTGTTGTTTTTAATAAATGAAAGCAGTGGGATCTTTTTCAAAATAAATGTGTGGAACTTGAATGCTAAGTGGCATTTCCAAGTATGTGCGGAACATGTAGAGGTGAGAATGTGATTTGGTGAAGGAAGAGCCTGCAGCCTTGTTGCTGAGATACAGAACCTAACTGCTTAACCCGATACTCAGCAACTTTGCTCTCCGTGGCTTCTCCACCCCCCCCCCCACCTCCCTTTTTTCTCAGGTATTCCCAAGTGAACGCTTTGTAAACCGTGAGGTGCTGTGTAAATGAAAAGTCTGACCACTGGATCCAAGAGAGGGCTTAGGAATTTCTTGAATGCTGTTCTGAGTCTTATATTGGCACTTAACCTCCCTCTTGGTTTTTGTGTTGTTCTAAAAGCCCTTCTAGCGTTGGGCCTCTCTTCTTTATGGTATTCCCGCCGCAGTTTTACTGCCTGCTTTTGAATTACCCAGTTCCAGCTGTAGATAAGGCCACATTAACACTTTTAGCAGGTGAACCTTGGGTGGTGTTTTGTAAGTTTAGTACTTCATCTGGTAAGGAAGGTGGTGATGGTAACGATAGGGATTGTGGCTTTATTTTTTTTTTTGCGGGGGGTGGGCATCACTGCTCTCCGGCAGTGGGAGTAGGAGGCCCAGCCCCACTGCTGGAATTGAACCTCCGTCCCAGTGGGCCGCAGCCCCGCGCACAACCACTACACCACCGGGGCGCAGCCTGGCTTTGTTTATTTTGATGAAGAAATTATTTTAGATCCTTTGGGGAAAATAAATGCTATTTTTCTCCTGCTGAAAAGACACTTTTGAGTATAGAATTATTTGTTTAAATGATGTACATTCTTTTAAGCGCGTCATTAAATATCAACCCTGACTTGTGCATTATTAAATGTCAACTCTGGCTTTCCTCAGCACTGTTGGAAAGAATTGCCCACTTTTGGGTCCTTAACCTGTTTTGTGTGGTGTGTGTGTGATGGTAGTGTTAGCTTTGTTATTCATGAATTTGATTTATTTTCATTCGTGTAAATGCTACTGTTGTGCGTCTTTGGCAGAGTTTTTACTAAGGACATTAAAGCATAGCCTTGTAAAGGAGAGCTGGTGAAAGAAAGAGTAGGGGTCTATCATCTTAAAAGTATCATCCCCACTTTATACCCGGGGAAGTGAAGGTTTCTAGATCTGTGTGGTCTTTAGTTAAATGCTCCAGCATTTGCGTCCAAGTTCCAGTCATGGAAAAATATTCTTTAATAGGTGCCATTATTTTCTAGACTATAAAGATTTCTCAAGGGTGAGGTGGTTTTTCTAGATACTCTGATTTAAACCAAATTATCTTGGGTTTTCTGAGTATGTACTGGCTAAACCATTTAACTCTTTTAAAAAACAGGAAATCAGTTTTAGGGCTGAAAAAGCCTCTCGGGTGAGGCTATGTGCTGCTCTGACATGATTAACAAGAACTGGTCCTTCGTGTAACCTTGCATTATCACCTAAGAAAAAACTCAGTGAGCCACTCTTGCCTCCCTAGCCAAAGGTTAGTGGGTACATTAACTTGTAAAAAACTGGAGCTAGAACCTTCCTCAAGAAGTGGGCTTGCAGGGCTCAGGCAGTTGTTCTGTGCTGTGCAGCTTCCGCGGGTGGCCTTGGGAATGCATGATGAAGGCCAGAGTGCAGCCACTTGCCCGGTGTGTGGCCTGCCACAGCCTCCAGGCCCGCGGCATGCCCCAGTTCCTTACCAAGTGGTTGGTTGTCCCAAATGAGGAAAACCAGCTGCCAAAGGACTCTGAAAAGGACTTCCTTATTGACTTAAGCTCTTACCTAAACGCGCATTCACTTAGTATCATTGCAGTCTCCCTCGAGACTGGGTATTGGCCTCCCGGCATAAAAGGCCGGTGGGTCAGCTTTAAGGTTAATCTAGCTTCTTCGTTTATAAAATAACAGTGGGGGCTCATGCCTGCCATGGTATTTATCCTGATGGATTAAAACTGACCTTTGTGGTTCCGCGAACGTAAGCACAGCTTGGAGAGAAGCACTGCTGTACCCCTTGGAACCTTTTTGTGTCTGAAACGGAGTTTATGAATCTGTTGCCAAGCATGGCGATAAGCTGGGCTAGTCGTGGGGCTTCTTGGCTGGCGGGGCAGACGGTGAGGGTGGTGGGCAGGGAATTACCCTTGGCACCTCCTCGACCTGAATGGGCCAAATCAGCACGACCTCTTGGTTGTGGTCTGTAATGAGTTAAATGACTAGCAATACCATCTCCTCTCCACCCTCGCTCCTGGACTCGGGATGTTAATGATGCCTGGCCTGTTGTAATGCGGAAATAAGGCACCTTTAAAATAAGAGCTTGTGGGTTCCAGGATCTAGTTTTGGTTTTGGTTTTCTGGAAGGTTCCAGAATTCTAGCCCTCATGAGGTTTCCCTTTCCTCATTGGCTTATCCCAGCTTAACGTCTTTTTCTAAAATGTAACAAATGTTCGTCCCTTCTGTCCCATTGCCCCAGCCTTTCTCTTACTGCTGGAGTGCGTCAGTCCGCTTTGTTGGCGATGCCATGCTTGACAGCCCTGCCTCCCGAAGTCACAGTGGCTAGCCCTTGGCCTCGGTTTCCCTTCTTGGAAAGAAGGACATCAAGTTAAAACTGTGGTTGTAGAGTAGGGGTCCTCAAACTTTTTAAACAGGGGGCAGGTTCACTGTCCCTCTGACCGTTCGAGGGCTGGACTATGGTTAAAGAAAACCAAGTATGAACAAATTAACTGTGGGCCTGGGATGAGTCGCCTGCTAAGCAGCACAGACAGCCACAAAAACACCCGGGGCAGGCCGGATGTGGCCCTCAGGCCATAGTTTGAGGACACCTGTTGTAGAGTCTTAGAGCATTCTATTGCTAGTGAAAAGAAACTTTCATTGCTTTGGCCTAATCTTATCTTTTGAAATGGCATTTCTCCTTTTGATAACCAGTTTTGTTGTAAATTAGGTAGACATTGACATTCCTGGTTGCAGTGAGTGGCATTCTGAATTTGTCTTTCAGAGCTGACGTCACAATAGGTCAGAGCCTGAGTGGGCGGCAGTTTTTATAGGCATACACCAACTGCATTTGTGGGTGATTCCGGTAATTCATTGCTTAGACCATTCCCTTCACAAAGTGAGAGGAGCCTAGTTTTTAAAATTAGGTTTATTGGCATAGCTCGCACATAGCATGTAATTTAATAGTTTAGTCCTATTCTCGGAAACCCCACAGGGGCAGTTCTGCCCCACCCTCACAGGGTCACGGAGTCAGATGGGCTCGTTTGTGAGTTTGGTTTGGTGTTACCCGAAGCCCCAATTCTTAATTTTTTATTTTTTTATTTTATTTTATTTTTTTTTAGGCATCACTGCCCTCAGGTGGTGGGAGTAGGAGGCCCAGCCCCACTGCTGGAATTGAACCTCTATCCCAGTGGGCCGCAGTCCTGCGTACAACCACTACGCCACCAGGGCTCAGCCAATTCTTAATTTTTCTTGCCATATTTTATCCTTTTCTACTCTGCTGTTCAGTATTGTTTAGTGTTGTCGTCATAATGTGACTGTGTTGTATGGTTACTAAAAGCCTAAGCAGACGGGATTGTAAAGCTGCTGGTCTGCGGGGTGGGGTGGTGGGAAGTTGGTTCGGTAGAAGGCACTGTGATGGACTTGTGAATAGGAGTGCATTCACATGCTTGTTCTCTGTGTAGCGTAGTTTGTTTTTTGTATGTGTGATGGATCCTCATTTGAAGGTGTTTGAACCTGAACATTGGGTATTCTGAAACCAGGCAACTGGGAAAAGAAAAGTAATTCTCTGAGCTGATCAGCTATGATTGAGGAGCTTTGGGAAATCTCTCTGCTCCCTTCTAAATTTCACCCTCTGCTAACGTCCGAAAAGGGTGGGTTAAAGCTTCAGATCTGTTCCACAAAATACGGCACTTTGAAAAGTTTTCCTTCTCTCCCCGTAGAAAAAGACTGTGACCCTGCCCCTCTGCGCTGGGTGTAAAGGCAGCCCTTGGCTGGAGGGTGGCCTGTAACTTGCGCTTTGTTCCCACCCGGGCCAGCCTTGCTCCTGCTCATTGCCTCATGGCATTTCTCCTTGGAAAGCTTGCTCAGCCTGTTCGCTCTGTTGTGGCTGCCTCGAGGGCAAAATGAGTAAGTTGCATGACTAGCCATTAATCAGGAAGCATAGACTCATCTTTGCTTCCCTCAAGATCAGACGTGCACAGAGTAGTAATTCAATATATAATTATAAATTGATAGGGGAAAGAGTTGGCATGAAAACTTTTTTTCTCACTCCCCCCCCCCCCTTCTGTTTTGTGTGTGATTCCTGTTAACTTCTGTTACGGCTTATGGATCGAACAAACCTTCCTGAGAGATAGGTGTCTGTGTATTTGTAGGGGTGGTTTTGACATGCACGGGTTGGGTGACTTTCAAGTTGTTAACAGCTTAGAGCTGCTGATCCTTGCGTTTGATGACTTGAAGAGAAGCGTGTTGCTGCGTGTTCTGTGGAACCAAGTTTACCAAATGTCAAGAGCACATTCTTACTGAAAAAGTAAAATATTTGAGCGATGCATCGATTTCTGCCAGAAAGGGTACTGTACATTTTTTTTGATATCCCTTTCTTGACTTACACATTTTTTTAATCGTGTCTTCAATGAAAATTTACACAGAAAATTAGTCCTTATTTAACATTTTCTAAACAGATTGTTCAGTGACAACCGTGGCTTTTATATATGCTTTTAAAACTGCTCAGATAGTATTACTCAAAGCCAAATTAGGCCTGGCTTCTTAACTTTGGTTTGAGGAATTACATACACATATTTAGTCAGCGCTGTTAGCTGCCAGGTGGGTGACTGGGTGATTTACTGAACTCTAAATCCTAGTTTCTTCATCTGTTTGACTTTATTATCTTCTACCCAGCAGGGTGTTGTGAAAATTGGAAGAAAGTACAGGGACTGTTTGGCACGAGATGATACGTAGGATAATGCTTCCACTTGATTGACAACAGATTGTTAACAGGGTGCCAGGGTTTTAGTAGTTAGGGGGAAACTAACAAAAGGTAGGGACAGTAGAGGATAATAGAGGAATACCATATAACCATGTTTTAAATAGACAGTTGTAACCTAAAGTTAGGAAGGCTTCCGTCCTGGATGGGAATTACTCATGATCCCACTCATAGAGGATTAGAAAGATAGGAGTTCTTTATAAGGGAGTTGCCCGAACAAAGGTTGAGAAAGCCTCTGAACGCCTGTAATATGGAGACAGAAGAGTGACTTGAATAGATAATTTCTCCTATTCTTAGTCCTTCCCAAACATAATTCTTCCCACAATTTCTACATCTGAGCCAGAGGCAGAAAGTTACAGTGTGATAGATCTTCTTGCGGCTTTATTTATAATCTGGTCATGGTTTCTGCCATTTTCACTTAATTAGTTCAGTGGTCAGCAACCTTTTTCTACAAGAGCCAGATGGTAAATATTTTAGGTTGAGTGAGCCTCTGTTGGTCTCTATGCATATTGTTTTTTGTTTTAAACAATCCTTTACGAATATAAAACCTATTCCTTTGGGGCCGTGGAAAAGAAGGTTGGTTCATCAAGCCCTGTGCTAAGTGAGCACGTTTCTCTCGTTCAAATGATGTATATTATTCATAACATTTGCATGCCTTTGTATTTTGGTACAGCATCAGGCTGGTACTTATTGAGTGGTCTCTTGGCCACTCCAAAATCGATTCAGGAAAAAACCCTTAGATGTAAGAACAGGCTGAGTGCTTTGACAAGATTTTCAGGGTTGAAGTTGGAGTTGTCTATTGCAAACTGCTAGATTATATCAGTGATTCTTTTTTTTTTCTAACATCATTATATTGGGGCTCCTGCAATTCTGTTATTTTTTTTAGGCATCACTGCCTTCTTATGGTGGGAGCAGGAGGCCAACCTTTGCTCCTGTGAGCTGGAATTGAACCTCCATCCCAGTGGGCTGCAGTCCCGTGCACAACCACTACGCCACCGGGGCTCAGCCCTATATCAGTGATTCTTAATGTTGCTTAATTTACGATCACTCTGAACATAGGTAGCGTCTGGAGATTTTTAGTTGTCGCAATTTCAGGGGAGCAAGAAGACCAGGTGTGCTACTAAACATTTCATGATGCACCGGAAACTTTTCCTTCATCTCAACAAAGAACAGTTTGCTTAACAATGTTCATAATGGCAAAAGGAGAAACCCCGGCCTATACCATGGGGCCGGTCTTCATGCCTTGTATGCTTTTCTCTTGCTTCATTGTAGACCTGCAAAATTGCAAGTGTCAAAATTGTAGGGTTCCAGATGGTGGCTTGATTGTTTGGAGTGTTCGCATGATAACCCTGTCTTACAAAGGACAGCTCTAACCATCCTTTGTGTACCCTACTCCCAACCTACCATCCTGAACACTTAGGGCACTTGTCTTCCTGAAAGTGCCTTCGTCTTTTGCCTCTTGTTTCTTTCCAGCAATAAATACCTACATTTCTTGTACCTTGGAAGTGGCACTGGATTTAGATAAAGGTTTTCTAGTACGGAAGATAATTTTTTTGTAATGACCTCATTAGTGATCAGTGGACCTGTGCTTAGACATCAGGGCCTGGTTTTTAAATCCTTCAGTAAGAGACTTATTTATTTCCACACCAGGCAACTTAAAATTGGATGGGGAAAATACAGAAATGATTTACATTTCATCTTGGTGCTGTGAGAATATACAAATAAGCATCTGTTAAGTCCAGATTTTTTTCTTCATAAAACCATCCCTCTGCTCGGTCTGATCCGAAGGGCCAAGAACGTGGTCAACCAAGGATGCTATGGAGGAGGAGGAAGAGAAATATAGCACTTATATACCTCCTTTCTACTCTGAACTTGTCTTCACTTTGTCTTTGTACACACACACACACAGGCAGATATTACTATATATTTTAGGTTGACATATAAGCTAAAGTTTAAAAGATAATTTTCCAAGAAGCATACAAGGGTGAATCAAAAAGTATTTCTACTGAGTTTCAAGTTCATGAATGTATGGGTTTATTCCAAACATATGTTTAAACATCGCTGCGATCAGTGAATTTTCATCGACAGTTGTCTCAGTAAAACACTTGCAAAAAATGTTAAATCAAAGCAATGACTTTCAGGGGGTCTACACCAGTTCACAGCAGTTCAGAAGGCGATGGCTGTTTTTGGAATTCCAAAGAGGTAATTTTTTGGGGCTGGGGGAGGGGGCGGATCACTGCTCTCTGGTGGGAGTAGGAAGCAGCCTTGTTCCTGGAGAGCTGCTGCCCAAAGAGGTAATTTTGATGGAATTTCTTGAAAGGCAAAGGGATGTGCATGGGGGGTCATGAGGAAGAAGATTGCATTGGTGAGAGACTAGGAAGATTGCACAGGAATTTTTTCCATCATGACCATGCACCTGCTCATTCTTCAAGGGTAGCAAGAACTGACTTAAGAGAATTGCTTTGAAAAACCTTCCACCATCCACCTTCAAACTAATTTTTACCCCATCAGACTTCAATTTGAGTAGTTTGAGTGTGCTAAGTTGCCATATGGATACAGTCTAAAAACAATGCTGAATCCAGGGAAGGGAAGGATCAGGTGGAAACATAGCCTTCAGAAGTGAGAAATATATTTCAAGAAACTATGCATGGGCTTCAAAAAGGTCCTGGATATTGTGTTGTCAGGTAGTGGACTTTTTCTATGCACTTTTTGGAACCCCCACTGGTAGCTTCAAATTTTGATATTTAATAAGGGTTCCTATGATTTTGCAATATTTCTGTAAACTGCATGTCCATCCATATGTACTATATTTAGCAACGGGGCAGTGAAGCTGGTTGAGGAAGAACACAATAAGAAAGTGGTCCTGGGGCTGAGCCCCAGTGGCGTAAGTGGTTGAGTGAGGGACTGCAGCCCACAAGCTTGGCGGTTCAAAGCCAGCGGCTGCTCTCAGGAGCAGCACTGGGTAGCTCCCACGACCACCAGAGGCAGTGATGCGCCGTGCCGCGCCCCCCCTCCCCCACTCTCCCAAAAAAGAAAGTGGTCTCTTTTACTGGAGACAAGAAGAGTAAAGCTGGCACATGAAATGAAAATGGTTTTTGAATTGAGAGTGGAATTGAGTTAAGTATTCAGAGAAGTGCTGCCTATATTCTTTTTGATGGCAATGAGCTGACGTTTTTATATATATCTTAATCTTGCAACCTTATAAATACCACTTAGAAAACTATATAAAATAGGTTCACTTAACCTACTAGACAGCTGACTTTTCCTTTTCAAACTTGAGTGAAAAGGTACAATCAGCTGGTATGGTCACTGATGTTCTTTATTACAAAATTTGTACACAGACGATATATGTGATGTCATATTTAGTCTGCTGTTACTGAAATAACCAGAAGTGGTAGCTGGCTCTGGAAACCTTTTCTTTGCCGATTCTGAGGAGGAGGTTAGACGTCTGCATGCCGAGCATTAGCTGGAGGACGAGGTTTTCATTTCGTTTGCTCTGGAGAGCTGCCCTGGGTCCTAGTGGTTACCAAGCTGCAATCTGCAAGGCAGGCAGTTTGAAACCAGCAAGCAGCTCTGAGGGTGAAAGACTGCTTTCTATTCCTGTAAATAGTTCAGTCTGGGAAACTCACAGGGCAATTCTCCCCCTAGCTTTTAAGATTGCTGTGAGTTAGTATGGACTCCGTGACAGTTGAGTGTTTCATGACAGTGAGTTTTTTTGAGTGTGTTGGTTGGTTGGGTGACTCTCGAATTGGTTGTCTTTTGTGACTTGGCGTGTTTGGTTGTTTTTTTCTCCTCCCTGCTTCCTTTCTTAAGTAGTCTTTTGTATTTTAAAGACATGCTTAAAACCATGTTTCCTGTTTTGCACAAAGAAGGTACCAACCGAATTAAGAACACCCTTGGCCAATTTTGACTCCGAATGTTCGCATTATTGCTAAGTGAACCTTCACAGGGCAAGTATGTGCTGCTCTTGAAGCTAGAATTTCCTAAGGGGCCAGACACATATTCCAGTCAGGAAGTTCTGAATAAGCCGCCTCATCCATATTCTGAAGTCTCTCTTTTAAAGCAAATCCCATAAAATTTATATAGTACCTCCACTGCCTTGACTTTTGAAACTCTTTGAATAGACATTGTCATTGCCTAGTTTGGGTTGTAAAGATAAGTAGAGCGATTTTATTCAGCTTTTTCTCATCATTGTACAGTTGGGAACTAAGTGCTAGCACACATGTATTTGTTTTTGGTGGCGGCAGCTGCCCCTGAGCCCATTCTAACTCACAGTGGCCCCGTTGTGTTGAGCAGAACTGCTCAAATCATGAACCTTTAGCGAATAGTTGAATCCTTAACTGTTACAGCCAACTGGAGAACTTTTATATATTTGCTTCTACTTGGTAAAGAGAGATTTTACTATTTTATTATTGGTAATACATCAGGACAGAGATTGTGTGTGAGGAGTCCACAGATTGATGCTGTCTTAGGCAGGGTTTTCTAAAGAAACAAAACCAGGACACTCATGAGAAGGAATACACAGGTAATTACAAGTCCACACAGCAGTACAGAGGACAAAGTTCAACTCAGTATACTGAATGTCCGAGGTCAGGCAGTCATCAGCATCTGCCTTCAGGCAAGATAGCAGAGTGGCCAGCAGGCCGCAGACAAGACCTGGTGGGGTGGAGGAGGGAGCAGAGGGAAGCAGGTCCTGATGGAGCCTCAAGCTCTACTGAGGCATGGCAAGGCAACAGGATCCAGGGGTTGGCTCGACCCACAGGTAGCACAGCACATGGTTAAGGCAGAGGAGCAGCTCAGGCAGCAGTTTGCTGGTGCCATCACCAGAGAGAAGGAAAGAGGGAGGCCAGCCAGTCTGGAAGACCGTTTATCTGGGTCATCCACCAGTTGAGCTGTGACCCAATTTAACTCCGCCCACAGGTTCCTCCAGGAGCTTAGTTGGCACAATAAACCTAACTATCACAGATGGGAAGCAATTTCTCTTAGATTAGAACTCTATTTTGTGTATGGGTATTTTACTGGCCTTGTCTCTGTGTGAGTTTAATTTTGGTTTAGAAGCTACTTCATTTTACACCTCCAAAATATCTTAACAATCTTGCAGATTTGAATTTTGAGAAAAATAGCTCACTCTTTCGGTATGGAGCCTCTCAAGTTGAAGATATGGGAAATATAATTTTAGCAATGATTTCAGAGCCTTATAGTAAGTATTTCTCTATCAGAAGAATGGGGCCCTGACATTTCAACCCATCATCTTTTTTTAATCTATACCACAACTTTGTGTCTCCCATAGCCAAAACGATGACTTATCTACTCTTAATTTTTAGATCACAGGTTTTCAGATCCAGAGAGAGTAAATTACAAATTTGAAAGTGGCACTTGGTAAGTACTTAATTCCATTGGATTGTTTTGTTTTTATTCATAGTGGATGTTAAATACTTATCACATTTTAGTAACCACTTGACATTTTGATGAGCGCAAAAGCATTTAAATGTATGCATTAAATATGAGGGAAATGTTCTTAATGCCAACATGGCATTTGAAATAATCTAAGTAGGGCCATC
>PVJH01025211.1:0-31916 GCA_004026705.1 Nesogale talazaci
ACAACATCATCTCAGGTTAAAGGACTCACTTAACAGAAAACAAAGTGCAGCCATAAGCTCATGCTTAAACAATTCACTCCTATTACCATATTCCCCATCATCCTGGAGCAGCCGACAACAAAATGATGGAATTGGCTTCTAAACACACAATAGTGGTGCGACTTAGGTGGCAATATCTTTTGGGGCTGGGATAGTGATCTCCAGAAAACCAGACAAAACTCACTGGCATTGACCCAATTCCAACTCATAATGACTCTGTAGGACAAGGCAGCATGTCCCCTGTGGGTTTTCCACATTGTGATTCCCAGTTAGATTGTGATGTAATCATTGGAATCACAAAAGCGCCAGCAGCTCCTCAAGAGAGAGACTGGACTTTCTGCTCCTGTAACCAGTTACAGCCCAGAAACACCCAGGGCAATTTCTATGAGTCAGCATGGACTCGATGGCAATGGGTTCTTTAGAGAAGATGAAGATCACGGGGTGGTTTTAAAGGGCTGAACTTGTAGGTAGCAGACCGATTTGTAAACAGGCTCCCAGGACGCTAGATGTGCACTAACCCAGCATTCAACATGTGGTATTGTTTCTCCAATTGCCAGGACCCACAAGTCCAAGAATCAAGGGTGGAAATGGGAATGGCATAATTTACTATGACTATTGGATTACTGGTGACTCGCTCACTATATCTCTGTAGCCCAGCCTTAGCATCTTATGTCTCTGGGCCTGAAGTCTTAGTTGCAAAGGAAAGGTATATTCACACAGAGAAACATTATACTAACTTCATTGAATGAAAGTTAAAATTGCCTCCCAATCACTTTGAATTCCTCCTGCTTCTTGACCAAAAATAAAACAAGAGAGTTGTTGGACAAGGGGAAAAAAGGATATCTAAAATCAAAGGAGAGGAGGGTATAGAAAACCTGATGGGCTTTGATCAAGTGCAATATAGCTGAGAGGAATTACTAAAAACTGTTGAAGTGTGAACATGATAGTAGGACAGGAGGAAAGTAAAAGGAAATAACTAGGAGGCAAAAATTGGAGTATAAATTTATAGAGGTAAAAATATAGGCATGTATATATGGAATATTTTTATATATAATGATAGAGGTATAGGTGTAGGTGCATATATTTATATGTTAATTATTAAGTTAAAAGACAGATATTGGGCCTCTCCTCAAGTCCTCAATGAATGTAAGAACACTTTGTCCTAAATAACCTGTCATTTTGTAATGCTCGCCTTCTCAACATGATCTCTGAAGGCAAACTGAGTGTATAAGAAATTGTGGTGAAGAAAGCAGAGAGTAGCCAGCATCTGGGAATCATAAAAGCTTGAAGTTAAACAAGTGGTCCTCTAGCAGGGAAATGACAAAGCCCACATGGAAAAAGCACACCAGCCTGTGTGATCACATAGTGTCAACAGGCTCAGGTATGAGAAAACCCAAAACAATCATTTCAATGCCAATGAGTGGGGTAAGAGTAAAGACCCAAATCCCCTTGGTAGATAATTGTACGTCCCCTCACAGAAGGGTCACAAGGAAGGGACAAGTCAACCTGGGTGCAGTATAGCATCAAAAAACACACATTTCTCTAGTTCTTTTATGCTTCTCTGTGTCCCCCATCCCCACACCAGAATGACCACAGTTCTACCTTGCAAAGATGGCTAGACAGGAGCATGTACACTGGTGCAGGTATGAGCTTTCAAAACATATTATCCAGGACATATAAACCCCTTGGCAATAGTAATGGGCAGAGGACTAGCATGAGAGTAGGGGGAAGGTGGGGGAAGGGAAAGAAAAGGAGTATAGGGGGAACCAATCTTAATGATCAATATATAATACCACCACCACCACCAGGGAGAAAACCAACAGAAACAAGGGGAAGAGAGATAGCAAGTGGTATAAGAAGTGAAAATAACAATAAATTATAAACAGAGCACTTTCATCAGTACAAGAAAACCTTTTATTATAGCTGTTTTACTGCTATTCAGTCCTTTCTTAATCCTCTTAAAATGTTGTTTCTTCATATATATATACATATATATGTATCATTTGTAGGAATGTCATATATTTGTATGAAATTAACCTTTTTAAAAGGCCTTATGTTTCATGGAACAGAATTCTCTGGAGAGTCATACATATTGTTGTGGCTATTAATAGTTTGTTTACAATGATTTCTTTGTGAAATTCTGTGTTGCCAATGTACCACATTAAGTTTCACCATTCATTTGTTGAAAAACTTCTCCACGGTTTCCACTTTTTAGCTATTACAAGTGAAGCTGCTACAAAAATTCACCAAAACCTTTTCTCTGAGCATGGGTGATTATTTTGTGGGGATAAGGGCCCAAGTGCTAAAAATCTGGGTTAAGTCTTGTCTACAAGAGACTGTCCCACTGTTTTCTGAGTTGCGACCTATCAGTTTGCATGCTCACTAGAAATGAATGAGTAGCCCATCCCCAGATTCTCACCATCACTTAATGGTGCCACTATATTTTTAAAGCTATTCTGGTTTTAACTTGCATCTCCCAAATGCTAATGGTATTGAACATTTTTTCTTGTTTGTCATTTGCATATACTTATTAGCAATTTTATATTCACGCTTCCTTTGTACCTTTATTTATAGTGTTATGTTTTTCTCCTTTTTAAAAAAAAAATCATCTTATTGGGGACTCAAGTTCCATACATCAATTGTATCCAGCATTTTTGTACATATGCTTCCATCATAATTTCCAAAACATTTTTTTAACTTAAAAATCATCTAATTGGGTTCTTACAGCTCTTATCACAACCTACACATGCTTGCATTAAGTCCGGCACATTTGTACATCCATTGCCTTCACTTTTTTCATGACGTTTGCATTCTATTTGTCATCGACATTGCCTCCTCATTTCTACCCCTCCCTTTCTGCTCCCCCCATAAACCCTTGATAATTTATAAATTAATATCACTTTGTCATATCTTACTCTGCCTGATGTCTCTCTTCTCCCATTTCCCTGCTGTCTGTACCCCAAGGAAGTGACTATATATAGATATTTATGATTGGTTTCCCATTTCCACCCCACCTTCCCTCCACTCTCCCAGTATTGCAACTCTCACCACTGATCCTAAAAGGATCATCTGTCCTGGATCTCCTATGTTTCTAACTCCTATCTGTACCGGTGTACATCCTCTGGCCCAGCCGGTCCTATAAGGAAGCATTGAGATCATGAGAGTGGAGTGGAGGATGCATTGCCAAACTAGAAGAAAGTTATACGCTTCATCACTACTGCACTGCACCCTAACTGATTCAACTACTCCCCGCAACCCCTCTGTAAGGGGACGTTCATTACCTACAGAGGGACTTTGGGTCCCTGATCTTTAAGGCCCCTCATTTTCAATGAAATCATTTTTAGTTCTTTGATGCCTGATATCTGATCCCTTTGACACTTCGTGGTCACACTGGCTGGTGTGCATCTTCCATGTGGGCTTTGTGGCTCTGGAGATAGATGGCCCCTTGCTTATCCTCAATCTTTTAAAACCTCAGGCACTACACCTTTTGAAAGCCTGGCACCATCAGCTTTCTTTACTACATTTGCTTATGCACACCTTTGTCTTCAGTGATCCCAAAGCAAAGGTGGGCAAGCAGTGAAATGATTTTACATTCTTTGATACCTGATTCCTGATCCCTTTGACACCTCATGGTCATACAGGCTGGTGTGATTCTTTCATGTGGCTATTATTCTTCTCAGCTAGATGGCCACTTGTTTACTTTCAAGACTTTAAGAAACCAGAAATTACATCTTTTGATAGCCAGGCACCTTCTTCATAATAATTGCATCTGGACACTTTTGTCTTCAGCGAACCTGTCAGGAAGGCCGCATCATGGCATGTCATTTTCATAGAGCAAAGTGTTCCTGCATTGAGGAAGTACTTGAATGAATCCCCAATGCCCATCTGCTGTCTTAATATGGAACCTATAAATATGTGCACATAAATCTGTTTCTCCATCATCATATATAAATATATTTACCTCTATATATGACTGTATTTAGACCTCTATAAATGCCTTTGCCTCCTATTTGTTTTCTATATTTCCTTTTACTTCCCTCTTGTCCCACTATCATGCTCAGCATTCATTTGGGTTTCAATAATTTCTCTTGGTTACCCTACCCTTGATCAAGTCCAACCAGGTTTCTCACATACTCCTTCCCACTGATTTTGGGTCACTTGTTCCCTTGTCCCTGGCTTGGTCAACACCACCTCCTTGCCCCCGTCTTCTCCTCTTCCATGCCCCATCTCCAGAACCATAGGTCCTGTCGTTTTCTCTTCCAGACTGATCATCCAGTCTATCTTAACTAGATAGGCCTGCACAGATAATAAGTACAAAAAAAAAGACATAGCAAGATGAAGCAATAAAAAAATAAATGAATACAAGAAAAAAACAATGTCCAGAAAGTATATATAAAGAAATAAAATAATAATAGAAAAGCAAAACCTACAAATAGTCTAAGTTCTATTTGTTGACCTCTAGGAGTGATCTCCAGTTGAGGGGTGCCATGACCCATACGCAAAGTCTATCCTCAAGACTTCTATGCTCTGCTCCTCCCACAGCTTTGCTGCATACCCTTAGTGTTTTCCTCTGTGTAGTAGCTTCAGACAGTCAGCAATTCTACCACTGTGTCTCCACAGGGCCTTGGGTCAGCAAGGAATATTGTGTCTCAAAGTGGAGCTGGTCATCTGGTCCTCGCTGTGTGCTGGCTCTAGTGAGTGGGGAGATCATCCACAAAGCTTATTCAACCTTCATTTGCTCCCATGTGCTTTGGTGAGACATGCCCCTCTCTACTAAGCTTCAGTGCTGTCCTCTAAAGAAAATTTTTCTGGGAGGACAAGTGGCTGTCCACATGGTTGGGATTGGAGGCGGACTCTTAGACTCCTCTTCTGACACCTCGCTCCCTGATGTCATGGAGCATTCACTTCATGGAACACCAAGTTTAAGTCTGGTCTCTCTTTATCTGTGAAGATATAAGCAACACCTTTCCCTTGAGTGAGTCAGTGTCCTATTCCACCGCACACATTGCTATCATCCCCATTCCCTCCTTTTTAGTTGGCTACCATAGGTAGCCCTAGACTTGGTCTGTTCCCTGCCATATGAACCAGCACTCACGCCATTAATAATTATATACAGTAGTCTTTTCCCTATACCCCTTTTGCATTTTTTTAAGCTTACCTCCGTGGACTCATGCCCTTTTATATTTGGCTTTCTTCACTTAGCATGATTTCCTCAAGGTCTTCCCATGTGGCAATATGCTTCATGGATCCATTACTGCTTTTCAGTGATGTGCAATATTCCATTGTATGCATATATCACAGTTTTTAATCCATTCATCAGTTGATGGAAATGTGGGTTGTTTCCAACTCCTTGCAATTGTAAACTGTGCTGCAATGAATATTGGAGCACTGATGTCTGGTATTGGTTTGTTTTTTGTTTTTTGCCTCTTCTGGGTATATGCCTAATATGGGAATTGCTAGATCAGAGGGTAGCTCAAGTTCCATCTCTTTTAGAAATCTTCAGATCAATTTCCATAGTGACTGTACATACCTACAGGTCCACCAGCAGTGAATGTGAGTTCCTATCTCACGACAGCCTCTCCATCACTTGTTGCTTCCTGATTTTGTGAATTGGGCATTCTTTGATGGTGATAGGTGGTACCTCATAGGTGTTTTAATTTGTATTTCTTTTATGGCTAGCTAGTGATCAGAAATATTTTCTCATATGTTTGCTGAACATTTGGATATCTTCCCCTGTGAAACTTCTGTCTTTTGCCCACCTTCTCAGTGGGCAGTTAGTTTTTCTTTTATTGTTAGCTTGCAAAGTACTATAGATTTTAGTAATTACTAAAATCTTGTTTTATTTTTCTGCAGGTAGATATCCATTTTTTTCCACCACCATTTATTGAAGAGGGCATCTCTTTAGCATTTGATATTTTTGAGGTCCTTATCAAAAATCAGTTGTCTGTATGCTGATGTTTTTAGTACTGGGTCTTCAGCTCTTTTGGTCTGAGTATCTGTCGTTATACTAGTATCACACTGTTTTCACTAGTGTGTCTGTATAATACATGCTGGAATCAGGAGGAGCAAGGACTCCCACTTTGTCCATCTTTTTTGGGAGTTCTTGCTAATTCTGGGCTTTTTCACTCTCCCTATGAAGTTGGTAATCAGTTTTCCAATTCTTTGAAGAAAGGTGTTGGTGTTCATATCATGATAGCATTAAACTTCTACAATATTAGCCTTCGGTAAAACTGACATCTCTACACTATTGAGCTTTCCAATCCATTAGCATGAAATATTCTTCCATTTCTGAAAGTCTCTCTTGATTTCTTGTAAGAGTGTTCTAAAATTTACCTCATACAAATCTTTTGAGTTTTTTAGTCAGATATATCTCTAGCTATTTCACTTTGACTCTTCTGTGAACTTATCTGATGTGTACAGCAGGCCAATAGACTTCTGTTTGTTGATTTTGTATCCTGCCACTCTGCCATATTCTTCTATTGCTTCTAACACTCCACCCATGGAATTTAGGGGATTTTTTATGTATAGAATCATATCTTCTAAGCATAATGATAGTTTTGCCTCTTCATTCCCCAGATGGATAACATTGATGTCTTTTCTTTGTTTTATTTTGTTAAGTAGTACCTCCAGTAGGATGCTAAAAAGGAGTGGGGACAAGAAACATCCTTGTCTGGTTCCATTTTTTTGGTTCCATTATTAAGGGTGATCCCTTAATAACCTTGTCTATTCTTCCACTGCTATGGATCTGTTAATGTTCTTGACATCCATCTTGATTTGTCTAGGTGGGACTGTGTTTCCAAATATTTGTCCATGTCTTCCAAGTTGTTGAATTTGTTAAGAATACCAGCCTTCATAGTACTGTCCTTTTGATCTCAGTGTTCATTGTAATGTCCCTTGTTTCATCCCTTATCATTGCAATTGACATTTGTTCCTTCCTTTCATTGGTTAGGTTTGCCAGCGGTCTATCAATTCTGTTAATCCTTTCGAAGAATCAACTTTTAGCTTCATTCATTGTTCCCATAGTTTTTGTATTTTCCCCCTCCTGTATCTCAACTCTTATTTTTATTCTTTCTATTCTTTTGCTATTAGTAGACTTGTTTGTTAATTGTGCTCTATTTTGTATACGTTTTGTGTTAGCATACCATCCACAAGTCTCTCTTCTTTTTTCAAGTGTGCATTTATTGCTGTCAGCCTGCCTCTGATAAATACTTTTACTGTAACCCAAAGATTTAGGCATATCATATTTTCATTCTCATTAGTTTATAGAAACTTCCTGATTTTATCTCCAAACTGTACTAATACCCACTCCTTTTGAAGTAGAGAATTATTCGTCCTACAATTGTTTTCCCTTTTTGTCCTCACCAAACTTCTGCTGATTTCTAGACTGATGGCACAGTGATCAGAGAGAGATGTCTGCATAATCTCTATGTGAGTGAATTTACTCAAGTTCTCCTTGTGCCTCAGAATGTGGTCTATCTTTGAATATGTACCACGGGGGCATGAAAAGAATGTGTATTTTGTAAGTTTGGGTGGAAAACTAAAAATATCTATCAAGTCATGTCTTCCAATTGTGCTGTTTCAATCTATAGCCTCCTTGTTGAATTTCTTTTCCAGTGATCTTTTTCAGAGAGTGGTGTATTGAAGTCACCAAATATGATTGTTGAGCCTGTAACTTATTTTTTCATCTTTTCAAAACTTTTCAGTGTTTGATTTATGAATTTTGTGAGTCTCCTTTTGGGTGCATATATATTTATTATGCTCACTGGTTCTTGATCTACTGTTCCATTGAGCATTACATAGTGCTCCTCCTTGTCTCCTGCTATGACTTTTACCTTGTACAAGTAATGATACTTGTACAGTTTTTTCTAATATTAAGATCACTACACCTGTTTTTTTTTTCATTGCCATATGCTTGGTATATTTTTCTCCAGTCTTTAATTCTCAATCTGTTTTTGTCTGTAAGCTTAAGATGTGTCTCCTGTAAACAAGAGTTCAATGCCCCATGTTTCCTCAGCCAGTCTGCCAGCCTCTGCTTTTTATTGCCATTCATAATTCAATGCTATTATATCCATCTGTGAGCCCTTTGGTGTCATCTTGTACGTTTTGTGCTGGGTGTTTTCCTATCTTGCTTATCTGCTTCTGTTGTATGTGTGTGGTTCATTTTTGCCTTCATTCCTCTATTGAACCAAAGCTATCATGGGGAATGATTTCTCTTTGTCATCCTATTGGTGAACTTGTTCTTTCTGATGGTCTCTTATTTGCACTCAGTGAGTGTTGAGATTCTGCCTGTACAGGATCTTTTGTAGAACTGGATTTCTTTTTGTTTATTCTTTGATTTTTTTTTCCCTTGTCTGGGAAGACTCTTACTTCTCCATCTATCTTAACAGGTAATTTGGCTGGGTTTGGTATTCTTGGGCTTGCATTGTATTTTTTCCATTTTTGCAATATGTTACGCCATTCCCTCCTCTTTTTCATCATGTCTTCTGATAGGTCTGATCATACTCTTATTGAGGTACTTTTACAGGTGATTATTTGGTTTTCCCTAGCTGATTATAGGTTCTTCTTTTCCTTCTTATTGGGTAATTTAACTATTATTTTTCTTGGCTATTTCTTCTTGGAGTTCAGTCTGGCTGATATTCTTTCAGCTTTCTGAATGATTGCCTCATTTTCATTTATTAAGCCGGGGAAGATTTCCGCTAAGAATTTCCTTATTATTTTCACTCTTGACTTCTTAGTTGAGTCTTGTTCCAGCAGTCCAATTATTCTTATATTGTTTCTCTTCGTAGGATCAGACATGGTTCTCAGATTTTCCTCAGCTTCTCTGATTGTCTTATTTGACCACATTTCTGATTTCCCGAGATCTGGTTGGTTATTCTATAGGTCACTGGTGCAATTCTCTGCCTCCTCAAATCTGTTGAAAAAGTCTTTCAATTTGCTATTGGATTTTGTTAAATCCCTTAAATCTTGTATTCTCCTTTGGTGTGTTACCCTTGTCGCCTCTATCATTTCATCTTTCTCTCTATTGCTTCTTTCATATCCTGTATGACACCAAGCAGCATTCTGAAAATTTCTTTCTGTGGCTTGTCATTATCTACTTCATCTTTGCACATTGTTAGGTTAATTATTTCTTCTGATGTTGTCTTCTGTCTCCTCTGCTTTTTCATTGAGGCTTTTAGAGCAGGCTGTTGTTTACATGTTGTTTTAAAGGAGATTGAAGCCATCTTCCAGAGTCAACGAGCCCTGGGCTATCTCATGAATGCCTCGGATGAGTTCTTCTACAAACTACCAGTTTCTTGTAGTTGGGGGTTAGACTACTGCTGTATCTTTCTGTGGTTTCACTCTTACCCTAGCTTACCAATATTTCATTATGTGGAATGTAAGTTGGGTAGTCTTTTCATGGGATGTTGGTTGGGTCATTGTGGACCTCTGAGGGTGGTGTTTCCCTGGATGATCATTGAGGGATCCATAGTGGTTTGTTTCACAGGACTTAGAACACCTTGGGTGTATGTGGTTTTTCCTTCTGTAACTGGAGTGCCAAGGAGGGTGTTTGGGTATACCTTTCCTGGTGTAAAGCACTGTAACTGGCTGGCAGAATTACCCTAGTCAGAGACAACACCATGGCAGTTAGATGGATGTTCCTGTAACAGGGTGGAGCACCACTAGTGGTGGGAAGAAGTTCCTCCGTCTTTTGTGATGTAGGGCCTTGGTTTTAGGCTGCGTTTCCCCCAGGCATTTGAAGACAAGCAACCCCAGCTACAATTGCCTGTAAAGCCAGCAAATGCAGGTGAGAGGTGCCCCACCAGGTCTTTCAGAATGAGCCTGGGTGAAAGAGAGTGGGCTTGAGGACAATAGTGAGTTGTGAGAGGAAATGGAGGGAGAGGATAAGAAAAAGATAAGAAGAAAACAAAGACAGGAGCAAAAATGCCAAGTAAACTAGCACCTGCTCCAAAAAAAATATGCTAAGATTAAACAAAAATTGAAAATGTCAAAAAAAAAATTGCAATAAAAAGGAAAACTGAGTTTGCTGAGACTGTAGTGTGAAAGAGAGAATGGGAATAAGAGGAGAGAGAAGAAAAAGGGAAAGCAGAATAACATAAAGGGGGAAAGTAAAGAAGAGATACTGTCACTGGGGCTATGCTGTAGCTTTCCCACTGGATGGGCAGAATAGCCCTAGGGAGAGGGTTGGGGACTGCAAATCAGCAGTGGCATGTGGAAGGAAAAAGGGAGAAATGGGAAGAAATGGGAAAGCAGGAGAGAAATGGGAAACCAGAAAGAGAGGGGAAGAGAGCAAATAGAGAAAGAAGAAAGAAAGAGGAAAACACAACTGTGCACACCAAGATTGTGGTGGTAAAGAGAGAAGAAAGAGAGATAGAAAAGATAAAGGATATAGAGATAGCTGGTCACCACTTGCCTGAATGTTGGCCCAGAGATATTTGTGCCCTTCCCCAAGATGCCAAGTTGTTGTACCCTTTTATTCCAAGGATCCCGGGTACAGTTGTCCTGGCTGCTAAGATCACCTTAGAGGCTCAACGGAGCGTTCCTTAGCAGCACAGAGCTCTTTAGAGAGCTGTCACCGCTGCCTTGTGTGATGTGCAGCACAGAAGGCAAGCTGGAATTCCCCCTGCTATTTGGGTTGAGTTGTCCTAGGTGGAGGGCAATGGCTTGGAATCTTGCAGTGGTGTATGATAGGATAGAGCAGGGGGGTGGAATAAAAAAGAGGGTAAAGGAAGGGAAAAAGAGGGGAAAAAATGCAAAACAGCACTGTGGTCTCTGTGGCTGGACTCAGGAGCAGGTTCTTTGTGATGCTGAAAGCCTCCAGGCAGCCCATCTTATGCAAATGCGTGTTACGAGGTTCAATCTATATGCCATCTTGGGGATTTATCAATGAGGCTGGGATTTGCCAAAGTTTTTTTTTTCCTAATTAACATTATTCGTTATTTTAGACTTATGAGGTTTCTTGCATTGTTTGGGGGCCATCTTGCATTGTTTGGGAGATTCACCTTATCAGAAAGATTGTTTATTTCTCAGCCAACTGGAACTGAACTCGCTGCCTGGACAATATTTGTCTGCTGTTCCCTGCCACTCAGTGCCCTGACACAGGTAAACTCCTGCTTTGTTTGTTTGTTTGTTTGTTTGTTTCCTACTCCACATTATGGCTTTCCACCTGCCCTGCTTCCCAAGTGGCCATATGACAAGGGAGCAACAGACCCTGTTTGGATGAAGCACATCAGTATATGCGATTATGCGGTGATGATGGGCTAGATATCAGAAGTTCAAAAACAAGCAATCAAATCGACATGAAGGAACATGGACAAAGTGGAGACCCAACACTCACATGAGAGATAATTGGAGCCTCTCACAGATGGGCCACATGGAGCTACAATGAGGGAACCTGAGCCCGGGAGCTGAAGGAGGCACTTGAAGACCCACACCAGTACTGAGATGCTCTCACCACTACTGGACCTGCAAGACTTTCCACCCACCGGCCTGTGATTTTCCTGTATTCTGCATGTCTGTGTGAGTTACAAGGGGAAAATATAGACTGGTATCAGACACATGAGTAAATATCCAACTTACAGACTTGATCTGGTGGGCTGTGATATTTTCTCAATATGTAATTACTCCCATTACACTTTTTAAAGGATTACCTATCTTGGCTTTCATGCGTCGAATGATCTTTATTATCCAAATACAGGCCTAACCTGATTAATCTTGTGTTTAAAATTATATAATAGGTAGGGGAGAAAGTATTAGAGAACTAGAGTTAGGAGCTTCCTCAGCACTATACTGTGCCCTGTTCAGTTCATCAACTCATCTGAGCTTGGAAGAATATTTTTCCATTTAAAAAGTCTATTCATTCATCTAAATTTACTTTGGTGGGTTTTTCTCTTTCTTATTGATGCTTTCTATTTTTGTCATTTTTTCCAAATTTTCTGAGTCATTTTATCATAACTGTTGTTAAAATATCTTTCTCAGGGGGCTGAGCCCTGGTGGCGTAGTGGTTGTGCACGAGACTGCAGCCCACTGAGTTGGAGGTTCAAATCCAGCAGCAGCTCTCCAGGAGCAAGGCTGGGCCTCCTATTCCCACCACCAGAGGGAAGTAATGCCCTCCCCCCAAAAAAATCTATCTCGGATTATTCTTACATTTCTGTAATCTCGGTGATTTGTCTTCACTGCGAGGGGAATAGGAATAGTGTCAAGGGGAGGGAAGCTCGAGGTTCTTTATTCATTCCCAATTGATTTGGGCACAGAGGTTTAGTGACATCGAGGCACGGTCATCTAATTTCTGCCTATTGATAATTAAAGTTTGAATACCAACAAGCTACTTTTGACACCACAGAGCAAAGAATGTTTCTGCCAGATGAAAAGAGAATTTCAGACTCCTTGTGAAATTGAACTGTGGAATGATATGATAATATATATAGATATTACATAAACTAATATTAAACTTATGGATTTGATCTAGATTGGACTGTGATGTTTTCTCAATAAACAATTGCTTTCATAGGCACTCTATTTTTTGGACCATAAGACACACCTGACCATGAGACACGCGCAGTTTTTAGA
Organism: Nesogale talazaci; assembly: GCA_004026705.1. Lineage (NCBI taxonomy): Eukaryota > Metazoa > Chordata > Mammalia > Afrosoricida > Tenrecidae > Nesogale > Nesogale talazaci. Next base: position 12,607 of record PVJH01025211.1, read on the forward strand.
CCAGGGATATAAGAAAAATATATTCTGAACCAAATAGTATTAGTATACTAAAATATTTATTAAAATAAAGTAAAATATAATGATATTTAATAGCACAAACTCAACAACGGTGTTAAGAACCACCAGTACTTTCATTAACAACTGAGAGGAGGCGTGAACAGTGCCAATAATGTGACATGACTGACATTGAGACTCCAGGAGGCGGGACATCCCCTGCACACCAGCAATCCACAGAAGGAAAACTGCAGTGGACAGTAAGTGTCCACATGGGATCATAAACAAATGTTCTGTGGTACCACACCTTTGGATCATAAGACGTTCCCTTGTTTTTTTCCCCCACTCTTGGGGGGGAAAGTGCATCCTTTCTTTTGTTGTTTTGTTTTTGGCGGGGGCATCACTGCCTCTGCTGGCCGTGCCACTCCTGAGAGCCGCTGCTGGTTTTGAACTGCCAAGCCTCCGGGCTACAGTCCTGCACTCAATCACTTACACCACTGGGGCTCAGCCCGAAAAAGTGCATCTTATAGTCCAACAAATATGGTAAAAATCTTTCCTCTACACATAAGAGTGTCTATGAATCTGTTTCTCGAGTGGTTCTCAACCTTCCCAATGCTGTGGCCCTTTAATAAAGTTTCTCATGTTGTGGTGAGCCCCCACCCATAATTTTATTTTTTTGGTGCTGCTTCATAATTGTAATTTTGCTACTGTTTTTAATCAAATAACACTTGTAAAAGGGTCATTCAATCCCCAAAGAGGTCGCAATCCACAGGTTGAGAAATTCTACGTAGTCAATCTGGATTAAAACACTCACTCATCATGAATCTTCCTCAAAGAACTGAGAAGTGTTTTTTGGGCTCACTCTTAATGGGCCAAAAGAAGCCAAATGACCTAGCAACATTTCAATCTTTTCTGATGAAGAGGCATAAAATATTATAAAAATAATATATTACTAACCATAAGAAGTAATGACACTATATACACTTGCAAACTGATTAAGAGAAGCTATGACATAAAACTAAGAGATTAAAATCATTATGCTATTATTAAATATATATTAATTTAAACCACTTTCTGACCAATAATATTAATAATCTCAATAATCAATTCTACTACAAGAATCCAGCAATTCCATTATGTGACTCTACACACAAGAACTAAATAACTCTTTTCCAATGATCAGTATTCACTGAAATAAAAAGAATATAATATTTGTCTAACAAAAGCAGTGTGATTCAGAAATAAGTTTGAGGCTTAATTTTAATCAATTATAACTAAAAATGAAATTACTCAGTTAGTGGTATAGTCTATTAAAGCTAATTGAACAAAATGTTTATGTACATAACTACATTTTTATCTAAAAAAAAGTACTTTGATCAAATGCTGAATCCAATTTAATGAATGCTAAAAATCTGAAAATTCATCTGTGTTGAATGTAAATTCCATAGAAACTCTTCACATGACAGAGACTACTCTTCAATATCAATATGATACAGTCCATATAAGTTGCATGTAATCACAAACTGACTTCCTTAGGTAAGCTTAATACTGGTTCTAAATAGCAATGTGACCTCAGGCAGGTTACATTGTCACAACATTCTTAGTTATAAAATGATGGCAGCATGACAGGTACTTGTTTATTTCAGTTTGAAAGTTTTATTGTTTTATGATTCGGATCTACTTAATGGTGATTGACTTACTTATGTTATATTACCCTGGATCAAACTCCATCCCTCAAATAATATACTAGGGCCATTCACCAGAAACCTGAGCAATTACATTCTTCAGAGACCTGAGCAATTACTCTACAAGAAAGTCTCTGGAGCATATTTACTTTCAAACTCTTAGAAGTTCTCTACTCAGTACATTCACCACTCCTCATCTTTTCCCTGGTTATCACTTGAAACCACTCTATTTTCATCTTTTCAACTATCCTGAGACCAGTGTGTCCACATTGTCCCTCATAATAATGACAAATCTTAGGCTAAGAGATTTGGAAAAGTCATCTAATTGGTCGTTAAAGGGACATAAGCTATCTCAGAGACATTTTCAACTGTTTAAATGTGCAGTCGAATGTTGAGCCCACAACTAGGCCTATAAATATAGTCATAATTGTAATAATTCAAGAAAAGAAAATTCCAGTCAGTTATCAAAAGTCCTTAACACCTTACCTTTTCAGATTTACTGTCAAATTTCTGCTTCTTTTTAAAATCATTTTACTGGTGACTAATACAACTCAGCACAGTCCAAACATACATTCCTTATATGCAAAGCACATTTGTACCTTTGATGCCATTATCATTCCCAAAGCATTTTCTTTTCACGTATGCCCCTGGCATTGGCTACTCCTTTTTCCCCCCTCTCCCTGCTGCCCCCTCCCTCACAAACCCTGGATAATTTGTAAACTATTATAATTTTGTCCTGTCAAATGCTGTCTGATGTCTCCCTTGGCCCACTTCCCCATTGTCCATACCTCAGGAAGGAGGTTATATTTACATCCTTGTATCGATTCCACTTTTTGCTCCACTCTCGCTCCATCATCCTGGTATTGCCATTCTCCCTATAGGTCCTAAAGGGATCATCTGTCCTGGATACATGTTTCTGGTTCTTATCTGTACCAGTGTGCATTCTTCGGTTCAACCGGATTTATAAGGTAGAATTCAAGTCATGACTGTGAAAGAGAGGAAGCATTTTAGAACTAGAGGAAAGATGAATATTTCATCATTGCTACACTGTGTCCTGACTGGCTCACCTCCTCCTCACAACCCTTCTGTAAGGGGATGTCACTTGCCCTGCAGATGGACATTGGGTTTCCAGTCCGCACTCCCCCTCACTTATAATGATATAATTTTTAGTTCTTTGATGCTTGATGCATGATTCCTTTGATGTCTCGTGGTCCCTTAGACTAGTGTGCTTATTCTGTGTGAGCTTTGTTGCTTCAGAACTAGATGGCTGCTTGTTTACCATCAAGTCTTTAAGACCCCAGACACTATATCTTTTGAGAGCTGGCCACCGTCAGCTTTCTTTACCACATTTGCTTTTATGCCTTTGTCTTCAACGATCATATAGGGAGGTGAAAATGCCAGGATATGATTTTTTTTCTTGAATCCTGATAACTGCTTCCATTGCTACCTTGTGGTCACACAGTGGTGTGATTCATCCACGTAGACTTTGCTGCTTCTGAGTTATATGGCTTATTTTCAAGCCTTTAAGACTCCATATGCTGTATCTTTGATAGCCGGGCACCATCAGTTTTCTTCACAACATTTGATGGTACACACATTTGTCTTCATTGATTGTGTAGGGAAGGTGAGCATCAATGAATGCCAATTTAATAGAACAAAGTGTTCTTGCATCAAGGAAATACCTGAGTGGAGGTTCAATGTTAATCTGCTGCATTAATACTAACCCTTTAAATATATGCACACAGATCTATTTCCCAATCATCTTATATAAATATATTTACCTCTGTCCATGCCTATATTTAGACCTCTGTAAATGTGCTTTGCCTCCCAATTCTTTCCTCTATTTCCTTTAATGTCAAATTTCTTAAACACATCATACTGCCTATTTAAGCCTTCCGTTTCTTACGTGTTACTATTAAGTCTGTATTGGATATCTGCTTCACATCTCTCCTGATTGTGAACTCTCAAAGGTCAGAGCATAAGTGACTTATAAACACTAAATGGAATCAAGACTTTCTCTGATTTTATCACTCAGGATTTATCTGAAAGCTTGCAATTATCATCAGAGTCCTGGTAGTGCAAACAGTTAAGTGTTTGGCTGATAAATGAAATGTCTGGTGTTTAAGTGAATCAGAACTGACTCAATGGAAATCTGTTTTTGTTGTGTTTTGTGTTTGGCATTTCCCCTTTGTTTGTTTGTTTTTAATGTTTTTCAGTTTCAGGATATGTATTTTCTACCCAGTTTCTAAAGTTGTCACATTAAAACTTTTCTTAGGAGCCTTAGTAGCAAGACTTCCGGTAAGTTGTTGCCAAGAGAACACATCTGAAGACCCCACATTGTCTGGAGCATGTTCATCTACTCTAACAAACAGGACGACTTCTCTTTTACATATGTTCAGCTAGTGACTATTCTCTCCCAAAAGAAAGTTCATGCTGTCAAGCTCCATTTTGAACACTTAACAGTGCCATTGCTAGATCCTAGTTAAAATTTTATAGACATACAAGCAATATTTGTAATACTGGTAGCCCACTTGAACAAAATAAATATATACAGAAATATGTGTCTGCATCCTTATATCGTGAATGCAAAACAATGTGCTCTTATGTAGTACACACTCAGATGTTTATGAGCAATGCTTAGAAAAATATTGCTTTAAAAATTTCCCATTAATTTAACACCATTAATTTATTTACCATTGACTTACTATTTTAAAGAAAAGTACTTCTTTAAAAATTTCCCGGGCTGAGCCCCAGTAGCTTAAGTGGTTGAGTGCGGGACTACAGCCCTCGGGCTTGGCAGTTCAAGTCCAGCGGCGGCTCTCAGGAGCAGCACTGGGTAGCCCCCACGACCACCAGAGGCAGTGATGCCAAAAAAATTTCCCATTAATTTAATATGGTCAATATGAAATATGGACTTTATCACCCATCATTTGTCCATATTTCTAACAATGTTTTAAAATATGTATATATTCACATTTGTTATTGAAAATATCTGAGCATTTTCATTCCTAAAAAAAAGAAAGTGTGATCATTTTAACCTCACAAAAAAGAAGAAGCCACTTTGGTAGCATTATGGGTTGCATTTTGGGCTCCTAACCCCAAGGTCATGGGCTGGAAACCTCTGAGGCAGAAAGATGAGGTTGTCTACCTCCTTGAAGACACAGTCCTGGCAGTGTGTAGGGGCAATTTCACTCTGTTCTGTAGGGGTATGCTAACCTGGAATCAACTTGGTGGAAGTGAGAACTTTAGCTTTCCTCTTTTCTTTCTCTTTTTTAAAACATTTTCGGGGGCTCATACAGCTCATCACAATCCGTACACCCACCAATTGTGTCAAACACATTTGTATATTTGTTACCACGATCATTTTCAAAGCAGTTTTCGTCTACTTGAGCCCTTGGTATCAGCTCCTTATTTCCCCCCTCCCTTCCTCTCCCACCCTCATGAACACTTGATAATTAATAAAGTATCATTCTTCCATGTCTTTCACTATCCAATGTTTCCCTTTAATCCCTTGTCTGTTGTCTATCCCCCTGGGAGGTGGTTATAGAATGGGCATTGTGATCAGCTCCCCCTTTCTCTCCTCACCTTCCCGTGCCCCTCCTGGTATGGATGTTGTCAATATTTCACCCAGGGAGTTTGACTGGCCTGTTTCTCTATGTTACCAGCTCTTATCTGTACCCAAGTACATGCTTTCATCTAGCCATATTTGTATGGTATAATTAGAGTCATGAGTGTGGTGGTGGTGGTGACATTAAAGAACCAGAGGATAACTGTAAGTTTCATCAGTTCTGTACTGAATTCTGATTGGCCTGACTTCTCCTCATGATCCTTCAGTAAGGGGCTGTCTAATTGATTACAAATTGGCTTTGGACCTCCACTTTGCACTCCCCACCCCTACCCAGTCACATTATGATTTTTTTGCTCTGAGTCTTGGATGCCTGGTACCTGATCCCAAAAACACCTCATGATCATGCAGGCTGGAGGGCTTCTTCCCTAGGGACTTTGTTGTTTCTCAGCTACATGGCCAAAAGGGGCATAGGGAAGAAGTTACTATAAGCATACATGCCTGGGGTGAGATCCAGGTAATATGGCAATATTTCTGTGGCAAGACTTAACCCAGGGATGCATATGGTAGCAAACTAAATAGGAGAGGGAAAAAGACATGGGTAACCAGGGGTACAGGACACAAAACCATCCAAAGGGAGAGTGTTGTTTATATATCCACAAAAGGGATCAGACTTCAACCTGGTGTTCCAGGACAAGAACAAAACATACCGACATGAAGTAGGGAAGATGGACTGGCCCCATTATCAACTAAGAGGACACACTGATGGTACAGCTCAAGGAGCGAGATGGCTGTGTTTGACCAGAGGACACAGGAGCCAAGGAGGGGGTAAAAAAAAAAGAGTGAAGCACCTCCTGGTCCACCAAGTTCTGAGGAAAATATTTCTTCTCAGAACAGCCAATGCACAAAGAGGAACATAAGGACAGCCTCACCACAAGACATGATATTTCTCACTGACCCATTGGGGACAACACTAGAGGCACCGTTCAGGGATTGTGCCTACCCTGAACCCACTGCACCAAGGTGAGTCATTGGGGGCATGCAACTGAACAGCAAGGGGTGCAGAGCAAGGAAGTTCCCAGGGAACGCCAAACAACAACAACAACAACAACAACAACTGTGGGGCTAGGGTGTGATGCGCTATTAAACTCAACTGGAAAACACCCAGAAAGGACAATGAACAGACCTTGAACTATTTCTCGCTCTTTTCATTGTCATTGCCTTTTGCTGTTGTTGTTGCTATTGTTTCACTTTCGTTCATTACTTTGTTGTGCTTGGTCTTGTGTTTGTGCATACTGTTGTTGCTGCATGTCTATCAGAAAGGGATAGATGAGATAAACAAGCCAGAGGAGAGACTAAGGGGATGACAACAATTCGAGGGGGACATGGGAGAGGGGGGAGGAAGTGGGTGTTACAAGCCCAGGATCAAGAGAACAACAATAAATACATAATGGAAATACATGTTTATTATACTATGTATAAAAATTTGGCTAATTATTTCAGGGTTGAGGGAGCAGAAAGATGTGGAACTAACCAAAATAGAGCACCGCTATTCTAAAGTGGGCATAGTTGTCCCCTGAGATAATAGAGGAAATAAGATAGACATTTATATCTATTATAATTAATAATAATAATTACTAATAGCTCCCAGTTTTAGTGTTTCCTTTGTGCTAGACCCAGTGTTATGTCATCTACATATATTATAAATTTATATTTTTTAAATAAAAATCTTGTGTGGCAGAAAATTTTATTTAAGTGGTCAAAACGTACCAAAGACTCCCTAAGTGGTCAAAAAAGTAATAAAATTAATATGGTTTTGCTTCTCTTAAAAGCAGCTTAAACTATGCAAGAACATCTTTTACCCATATTATATAAGGGCATATATTAAATTATTGACTATAAAACCAAATATCTGCAGGTATCTCCTATTGTAAAACTGATTTTACAAATAGTGATTTCTAAATGTGAAATTAGAGACTAGGTCATATAAACAGAATATTTTAAGATGGAAAAAAGTGTATGTAGGATATGGTAAAAAATTATAATTAACATTTGTCATGGATCGTATTGTTAGAGACACATAGATAGGAACTGTGGCTTGCTCATGTCACAGCAAGAACAGTATTTGCTTCAGAGGTAGCATCCCTTTACGTGTGAGTGATTGGCACCTGACGTGGTTCAGGCTATTTATGGCTCTGTCATCTACAAATTTTGTAATATGCTTCAAGGATTATACAAAAAGTAATATAGCATAGATATTAGAGACTCTTTCTAAAGCTATAAAATCAAACCTAACACCATGCCACTGAATCAGTTCCAACTGATGGCAAGTCTGCAAAAGAGTAGAGCTGCCCCTGTGAGTTTCTGAGGCTGCAAATCTTTCTGAGAGCAGAAAGTCTCTGCTTTCTCTCTTATAGCCGTCAGTTCCACTAGTCAACTCAAACAGATGAGCTTTCAGTTAGCAGACCAAAATGCAATCCACTACACCACCAGGGGCTTCTACAGCTAAAGCTATATTAATTTTACATATTTACAGATCCTAAGGCCATATGTTCTAATTATTCAATTATGTACAATATAATTTAATTTATAAAATTCATTAGAAAAGGTAAGATTGGGCTGAGCCCCAGTGGCGCAGTGGTTGAGTGTGGGACTGTGGCCTATGGGCTTGGCAGTTCAAATCCAGCAGCAGCTCTTCAGGAGCAAGGCTGGGTAGCTCCCATGACCATCAGAGGGCGGTGATGCCCACCAAACAATAACAATAACAAAAGACACAAAAGGTAAGAATATGTAAATAAATAAAATGTAAATTGTGTAACTTTTGCAATGAAAGCACACAAAATAGAATATTTGAATGATCCAATTTACTTAAATAGACATTATAAATATAGGCATATTTACATTAAAAACTCTAGCAGGAAGTCTATCTAGATAAGATAGGCTTGATGAACAGTCTGGAGTAGAAAACTATGGGACTGATGGTTCCAGGGGGACATGGGAGATGGGGAGATGTGGGAAAGGAGGTGATGTTGACAAACCCAGGGGTAAGGGAACAACAAGTGATACAAAATCAGTGACAAGTTGGGTGTGAGAGACCTAATAGGGATTGATCAAGAGTAGAGTAACAGAGAAAAATTGCTGAAACCCAATTGAAGGCTGAGCTTCACAGTGGGACAAGAGGAAAGTAAAGGGATATAGAGGAAACAACTGGGAGGCATTTGGCATTTATAGAGGTCTAAATATAGGCATGTACATAGGTAAATATATTTATATATGATGATGGAGAAAGAGATCTACATGCATATACTTATAGGGTTAGTATTAAGACAGCAGATGGGCATTGAACATCTGCTCATGTATCTCCTCAATGCAAGAAAACTTTGTTCTATTAAATTGGAATTCCATGATGTTCACCTTCTTGACATGATCACTGAAGACAAATGTGTGCATACTCAAAAGAGGTGAAGAATGTTGATGGTTCCCAACTATTAAAATACATAGCATCTGGGGTCTTAAAGGCTTGAGAAAGAAACCATTTAGTTCAGAAGCAACAAAGCCCACATGGAAGAAGCAAAGTGACCACGAGTTGCCAAAATGATCAAGTATCAGGGATCAAAGAGGTAAAAATCCCATCATTGCATGCCCACCTTCCTGATATGCTCGCTGAACACAAATGTTTACATAAGAAAACATGGTGAAGAAAGGTGATGGTGCCCAGCTATCAAAAGATATGTATCTGGGGTCTTAAAGCCTTAAAATAAATAAGCAACCATCTAGTTCAAAAGCAACAAAGCCTACATGGAAGAAGCACAGCAGCCTGTGTGACCACAAGGTGTTGAAGGGATCAGGTACCAGGCATCAAAAAACTAAAATTTATATCATTATAAATGTGGGGGGGGTACAGATTGTGTACCCAAAACATATCAATTGGTGAAGTGACATCCCCTTACGGAAGAGTTGCAGGGAAGAGAACAGCCAGTCAGGGTACAATGTAGCAAGGATGAAATATGCAACTTTCCTCTAGTTCTTAAATGCCTCCTCTCCCCAATATCATGATCACATTTCTACCTTACAACTCTGGCTAGACCAGTGGATGTACACTGGTTCAGATAGAAACCAGAAACATGGGGAATTCAGGACAGATGATTCCTTCAGGACCAGTGATGAGAGTATTAATACCAGGAGGATGGAGGGAAGGTGGAGCAGAAAGATGGAACTGATTAAAGAGATCTACATATAACCTCTTTTCTCAGACATGAACAGAAAAGTGGGTGAATGGAGACATTGAACAGTGTAAGATATGACAAAACAGCAATAATCTATAAATTATCACTGGTTCTTGAAGGAGCGGGGAGGGAGGGAAAAAGTGAGGAGTTCGTGTCAAGGACTCAAGCAGAAAGAAATGTTTTGAGAATAATGATGGCAACAAATATCCAAATATGCCTGACAAAAGGATGGATGTATGGATTGTGATAAGAATTGTATAAGTCCCCTCCCTCCAAGCAACAAAAGAGATGTAAATTCTTACACAAAGCATCTTATATATATTGAGATTAGAAATATTTGAATCCTTGGCATCAGCTTCTATTTTTTTTCCCTTCCTTTCCCTTCTCCCATCCTTGTGACACTTTGACAAATTATAAATCATTATAAAGGGTGGCAGTCTCTCAACCATTGTTCCACCTACTACCTGGAGATAAATTCTTTATGGGAATAGAAATCCCCTTCTCTCTCCTGCAGATCTCTGTAAGTATAATGTGCTTGTTTGGGGTAATTATCTCAATCTCACCTTTAGGAACTTTCCTGACTCTTAGTTTTACTTATAGGTCTGGAGGAAATAATGGGTGGTAAGGGTGTTTCCCAAGTGCTTTCAGCATTATCTTGTAAGGCATCCCCCTCAGACAATGATAGAGATGCAGCCCCACAAGGCATTTCAACTTGAACAGTTTGGTTAATCTGCTCACATGTGGGTTGTTTTATTGATAGTGGATTAATGCCTTCAGCTGGAAGGGGTGGACCTATTATGATGGGATGGCTCCATCATTTCTAAGGACTCAATATCCTCCTCTTCTGGATCATCAGCCCATATGTTCCCATCCCATATTTCAGGATCCCAACTTTTTCCCATTGATGCCCTCACTTTAGTATCAGGCCCTGCTTTAGATCTGCAATTCAGCTGCCGTTGTAATTCAGCACCTTGCATGATGCAACTCTAGACCTGGTTTCTCAGAAATATTAGCTCTATTACTAGAGGTGAGAAGGCTTTCATTTGTAGCACAAGCAAAATCTTTTAAGTCTGTTAATCGGCACTTGAGACATCCTTCTGAGATTCTGAAATCATCCCTTTCCTTAATCACACTTTCCATTATAAGAAGGACCAGCCAAATATTTTCCTTTATCTGTCATCCTGACAAAACTGCTGGAAAATATTGAACATATCATTACCCAGAGCCTCTCCTTTAACCAGTACTTCATCTCTTAGTAGTGATACTGTAGATATTAGCTTTGCTACTTCATACCATGGATTAGAAAGAGTGACAGGTTTATCCATCCCTTTAGGAGTAGAAGTAGCACTATCAGTGCTGTTAAGCCTAATGAGGCTGGAGAACTAATTTAAGCAGACTATATTTATGATTTTATTTCTCTAGAATCCCACTCCTGGTACCAATTATGTTAGGGTTCTCTAGAGAAACAAAACCAGGACCCTGATGATTTTATTTATATTTAGATAGATAGATAACATAAGAAATAAAGTTAATTAATCTAAAGAAGCAGTATAAATGGCTCAGTGTAATTCATGTCTGTAAGAGAGTTAAGTCATGAAGACCACCAGGTAGTCCGCTGTAAGACTGCAATTTTGACAATTTCAGGCTGTCTGGTCATAGACAGTACATAGTCAGGCACGTCATCAAAATTCTGCCAGATGACAGGATCCAACAGTCCCCAACTCAAACTTAAAAGAACCTCAAACTACAGCGACATAGTCCATGGGTTATGGTTCTACAGGTAGTGTAACTTACAAATTGAGGCAGAGAACAAGTTAAGGCAGCGGCATACTGTTCCAATCATCAAAGAGCAAGAGACAAGAAAGATGAGGCTTGCTGAGCCATTTAATTTTGTGCCTTTCAATTAATTCCACATATTTCCATTGGCAACATTGGAAATATAAACCTACCTATCACACTACCTAATATTTTTTGAGCCTCAGAGACTTTTTAAATACCCTTACCCCAATTTCTTTCTCCAACCAAGTCTTCGGTTTAGGAAATAAAATGTGCAGACAGAGCATATTGGGTCAAAATTTCTGTCTTTAAGACTAAATTAATTTATAATTCTCAATTCCAGACTCTAGAGAAAATCTGTGGAAGAAGTTCTCTTCTCCATATTACTGTGAAGGTGTGTCTGTTTCATTAACCTTTCATTCAGGTATTAAAAAGCATATTTTCTTATGACCTTATGTCCATATATTTTTTAATATTCTCCATGCAACTTTCTTTTTTAAAACTCTTGAATGTGTGATGCTAAGTATTAAATAGTTCAAGCACCTGCATGATCATATCTAATTTTCCTGTTATTTTAATAGAACTACAAGTAATTAGATAGCCAGCCTAAATGACTTTTAATAATTGTTAGTTTTTTAATTGATTGATATTGTATTAACGAGCCAAAACTAAAAACTGTATTTTAAGTGTTATTTTTAATGGTATAGCCCATTCCAGCACATATTTATTGTAGCACATGGGTTAACAAGCCATTTTTCCTAATATAAATGCCAATAAATTTTTGTGACTGAAGACAGAAAATACACTATAATTTCACTATAATTTTTCTTTTTTTTCATCTTGAACACTAATATTTACTCACTAATTTTTGGAAATAATTCACTAGAAACCAATGGTGAGATCTACTTGAAAATCTAGGGATATGCTGATTAATAAACTGGTAAGCAGTTAAAAAGAAAGGAAAAATGATGACCTTCCCCCAAGTCTGAAATCCTATTTCATCACAGACTGTCTCTCTGAAGGTTACCATCATGTTTTAAAAGATCCTTCATTTTCATGTTTCAGTTTACCTTAATTAAGTTGGTGTTACCTCTATAGCACAGATCAGAATAATTTCCTACAGACTTTATCCCAGTAAAGCATCTTGTTCTAGCCCCAGGGCTCTTCCTTATTCTATTCAGTCTATACGAACTTTGGGAATCTTACCCAAGGGAACAATGCTCTCAGCTAGTTGAGAGAGGATGGCCACAGTCCATTTTCCTCATCCTTTGCCCTATCCCAGCGTTTCCAATACTTCCCTAAAGTAGTCACCTTTAACGTGGACTGCACTGGTTTTGAAGGAGAAGCTGGAAATGGAACAAGAAACACTTGTTCCAATTTCAGCACCAGAAAAGGCAATATGCAACCTCAGGTTTTAAAATTTCTGCTTCGGGGAGCCTCCTTTTATCACTGTGTGGCCATAAATTTCTGACAGAAACTGTTACTTAATTAAACTCACTTTGTGATCATGTTTCTAGACTTTGGAAACACTGTTCAGACTTTGGAAAGCTACTACCATCAAACTTCTGAAACCAAACCAATCTAGTGCAGTTGAGCCCATTTATAACAAGTTCAGTGCTGGGCCTGTTCCTGGAGTGCATCATCAGCTAAGGCTGCTTACAACACTAAAATCCCTTCAAATGTCTTTAGGAACTTTCTTAAGTTTACACTCTGATTATATATTTCCCAGGACACAGAATTGACACTTTTGCCACACCTGTTGCGTGACATTGAAAGAGCTCAGCAGACATACCATACACTCTCAGAGGAACTCTGAGATAGTGCAGTGGTTTAAACATTGTGATGTGGACCAAAAGACCAGTTGGTCAACACCAACTTTTCGTTAGGAGGGAAATGAGACAGTCAGCATCCATAAAAATCACAGCCTCAGTAGCCCTCCAAAGCACTTCTCATCTGCCCCATAGGTTTTCTATGATCCAGAATCCACTCAGAAGCCATGTGACGCTGGTATTGTTGTGCAGAAGAATCAATGAACCCACAAGCAACTTTAATCAAAGTCAGTATGACTTTATTAGCTGACAGTCTTGGGGCAGCTAGACCCTAACTATCTCAAGACCCTGAGTGCTCAAGGTGGGACATTTTGCTATGAGACAGAAAATGAGACAAGGGAAGCAGGGTGACATAACATCTAATGGAGAAGAGAGGAAATGAATACAAAGACATAGGGGACAGTTGGAAACTCAGTATATGGAAAATAAGGGAACCTTGGACCAGAGGTTTAGACACTTATCATCAACTCCAAAAATAAAAGGAGCCACTCAGCAATTACAAAAAATAGCAACTACAAGAGGAATTATAAGATTTGTAAATTGACCATACTAGGGTCATTGCAAAATGGTTATATTGAGACTAATTAATATAGTACTGTTACATTGTGGTTGATTGGGGTGAGTTACTACAGTACAATCTCTTGTTCTGGGTGTTGGTAAAAATACATTATTTTGACTTCCAATGGCAGTAAGTGACTCTGGATATTTTAAAGTCCCCAGGAATTTCATTTAGATGTGTGATCTTTTGCATTATACTTGCAAATCTAAAAGGAGTCTTGGCAGTGTAGTGGCTTACATGCTGGACTGCTAACTGTAACGTTCACAGTTGGAAGCCACAAGTCATTCAACAGAGGTGTATCTTTTATTTATTCATTGTTGTTAGGTCATATTTTGTTTTGTATGTTTTTCTATATAGGGAATCCAGGATCAGTAAATCTATAGATGCAGGAGCTGAATTAATACTTACCTGGAGTCCTGTAGGGGATGAGGGGGGAAATTGGAAGGCAACAATGATAATTACAGAAATGATGAAAATGTTCTAAAGTTGATTGTGGTGATCCTTCACAACTCTTCTTAATATAATTAAATGGCAAACTGTATGACATGGCAGTTATATCTCAAGAAAACTATTAAAATTTTTAAAAGATTTATAGCTTCAGAGACCCAGAGGGGGAAGTTCTAATCAGATCTAGAGAGTCTCTATGAGTTAGAATTGAGTCAATGGCACTGAATTTGTACTTTAGTTTTTTGGTACAATATAATATTTGAAAGCTACAAGCATACATTATTGTGACATAATGATAGGACTATGAATGAGTGAGCATGCACAAGAGAACTCTTTTTCAGAAAGCCTGTCTGTTGAGGTTGGCACATATAATGTTATATAACTGAATTGACTTTTTATTGTCTCCTCCTGTACACTGACTTCTCAATCTTGGGGCCATTTCCTGTCCACTCTTTTAAAAATTCATTGCCAACAAGTTATTTCCAAATCAAGGTGCCCCTATAGAACAGAGAACAGAGTAGAAATTTTTCTGAGTTTCTCAAGCTTTACAGTTTTATTATGACTTCCTTATAGTTCCTGATCTTTTGGTTAGCAGCCCAAAGTTGGTATCCCGGATGCCATTAGGGATCCTCAAGTCAAATCCCAGCCATTCTAAATTTGGGGGCCATGCCACCTTGTTGATGATTTTCACATGTTTGAACATGTCTACATAGCCCTCAAAAATCATTCTCCTGCAACTATATATTACTTTCTTGTAGAGAATGAGTCCACAGTGAATCACTTAAGTTTAGCCCATTTTTAAAATTATGCTAGTCATATTTCATATGCTGTAGTCATATAGGTTTCTTATAAATAAGTCTCTATAAAACATTCATGTTAGACCTTTTCAACAATTTTCCTCTTATAATTTTTAGGTTCATGCAAAGTAAAATACATTATCATCTCTTAATAGTGTCCTTGAAATGTGTTGGCATCAAATTTTGAACTGAGGAGCCACTTTCACCTATAATGAAAATCGTGTGATTAGGATATAGAATCTGTTAACATCTATATCAGCTAGGTCAATATCTTCAGTATTCTGTGGTTGTTCATCATTTTGTGATCTAATGTAATTGCCCTTCATTATTTTGTGGAGGACATTAGATTTGGCAAATCTAATTAGCAAGAAATTCCCCACAATGTGACAGTCTAGTGGCAGTCACAAGGGTCTCAAACATAACTGATAAACTATTTTCTCTAGACTGTCTTTCTTCAGAGACAGATTATTAATGATAACGTGATGAAAGTATGTGAGGCAACAACTTGCCTTTCTTGTTTCTAAGTAATATCCGACTGTAATTCCTTGAAGACCAATTTTTCCATTCTTCTAGCAGCCCATGGTATAGTCAAGCACTTTCACCAACACCATAATTCAAATGCATCCATTCCTCTTCATTCATCCTAATTAATAATTCCATTTTCAAATGCATGTGAGGCACTGGTAAAGTAGTAGGTTGCAAGTTTTTCTGATAAACACAAGGTCAGCAGTTTGAAACCATCAGCTGCTCCATGGGAGGAAGATAAGACTTTTTGATCCTGTACAGAGTTACAGTATAAGAAACACATAGAAACAATACTTTCCTGTCTTGTCAAGTCTGTAGGAGTCAGAACTGTATGGATGGAACTGAGGAGTTTGGTCTTTTGACCTGGGAACATTATTCCTTATCTTTAAACAGGACTTTTTACAGCGGATATGCCAAGTTCTATAGGTCATTTGGTTTCTTGCCTATGGCTTCCAAGGCCACACATGATCTAATCAAATGGAATTAAATCCTTGGGAATTTCATTTTTTTCTGTTTTTACTTATGCTGTTAAGTGATCGACTTGTGACTATTTTCCTTTAAAAACATTTTATTGGCATTTCAATAATTTAATCATATTAATAAGTATTGTGCAATCATCATCACAATTTTAGAACATTTTTGTCTTGCTTGTATTCCATTCTTAGCTCCTCACTTCCCCCAACCTCTCTCATCATATACCAAGAAACCATTAATCCAGTTATGGGTCTAAAGATTTAACTCTCCTGAATTTCATATAAAAGAAAATACTTTTTCAAACTAGTAACAATAACAAGCAGAAAAACATCAATGGAAAGGAATGCAGAAAATGTTTAAAATTTGAACAAGTTAAAAAGAAGGTAAAGGGAATCTGATGGTCTTTCATCGTCGTTGGTAAATTCTTCAAGCCTAGATCAATTTCAGCAAGCAAGTTATTGTCCTCTGCATATATCAGACATTCTTCTTCATAGACTCCAGCTTCTGGAACTATTCGCTCTACATAGACTAAGTGTGGCCAAAGCATTTCCTTCCTGATGTCAAACCATAAACCTTGAACTCACTGCATGAGAGTGATTCCCACTCCTCACAGCCCGATGGCACAAAGTAAAACTTTCCCTGTGGGCTTCAGAGATGGTAAGACTTTGGGGGAGCAGAAAACCTCATCTGTCACATGCCGAGGGCTAATGCATAACCTCGCATAGCCTGCCGGGCTCCTCTTAACCACTTCCAACCAAAACCCAAGTCCTTGCCTTGGAGTCAAAGCCTACTCATGGCGGCCCTCTGCAACTGAGGAGAACTACCCCTGTGGAGTCCCGAAACGGTAACTCCGAATGGGAATCGAAAGCCTCCTCTTTCCCCACGAGGGGCTGGGAACTTCAAACTGATGGCATTGAGGTTAGCAGCCCAGTAAATAGCTGCTAGGACACCAAATCTTCTTTAATGGCCCAGTATCCCCTTTACCTATTCAAATGATCGCCTCTTAATCTGTAGCTTCCTCACATACCCAATGAACTGTTCTGTAATTCAAATTCTTTGCGAATGTATCCAAGATTTATTATTTTACATAGTCATGTAAGTGCCTTTGCATTAAATACAGGTAAATATTTTTCAGGTATTCCCTGATTGTGGCCAGTACCCATATGATATCAGTAATGAGATCCCTATTCCATGCCCTCTTCTAAATCTGGCTTCAATTTCTGGCACTTGCAGTTGATATATCATAGTAGCCATTTTTAAATTATCATCAGCAAAAAGTCTACTTGCATGCACTATTAATATTGTTTTTTAATTCCACATTCTGTTGAATCAACTGTTTGGAATTCAGGTTAGATTCTTGTCATAGATACAGTGACACTTCTAGAATGGTATCCCTGAATTGAAACATTTCAAATGGTATTCTGTCAATTCTTAAAGTTTTGTTTTGCACTAAAACCTTTAGTGCAAATTGGACTTCTCCCTCCAATACCATTGTTTCTAGAAGATATGCTTACTCCAATTCCTTTTGGTGTAGTAACTCTGTTCCCTTCTATCTTCTCTCAATGCGTCCTGTGTCACTTTTCTTGTTTCCTATCGAATTCTTCAGTATTGCAATTCGAGGCTTTAATGGTGGGCTAGCATGGGGCTTCTAATCACCACTAGGTCAGCATTTCGAGACCACCAGCAGCGTCAAGGGAGAAAGAGGAGACTTTCTATTCCCAGAAAGATTTGCATCTCAGAATTCAGAGGGGGCGCTTCTGCTGCTTTATATTCTTGCTATGACTTGGCATCATCTAGGTGGCACTGAATTTGATTCAGTTGATTCAGCTTCCAAAGTCTAACGTCTTCTGTTCTTTCGGTTCTCTAATTCAAGGTCTTTGCATATTCATATTATTTTTCCTTCCTGACCTAACTTCTGAGATCTTCTCTACAGTCATATTATTTCAGTATTTCTTTCATTCAATTTAGCTAACCCACATTTGACAGCAAGATTCAGATAACCTCTGTTATCCCTTTTGGTCTTTTCTCTATCAGATAACTTCTGTCTTTGTCAGAGTGCAGTCTTATAACTTCCCCTTTGAAGTGTAACATGACTCTATTCACGGAAAATGTTTGAGTTTTCATTCTCTGACAGGTTTCCATCCTACATATCCTCTTTCCTCCCTCAGATTACACTGTAGTTTCTGCTGGTAATGAAAAGCCAATATATTGTTTACTTATGTAACAGCAGATTTTTAATGTGTCTGTTCTGCACAGTGGCATGTAACTTGGTACTGTGAATTAAGGATAGCACTATATTTCAATATTGTGTACTAATCAAGATGGTTGCCAGTTACAGTGCCATTATTTTCTATGGTATTAGGAATGTATTGACTCGATATCCTTGTTCTCAGAAGTATAATTTACTATTTCAGAAATCACTCTTCCATTTATCCCAAATGGCAACCCATTTGCCTAGAAGACATGTGCGGTTGTTTTGTGGCTGGTCCACTATATTTCTTCTCTTTCCTCTGATGCACTCTCTGTTTTTGAAATTTTAGGTTTCTGCATTACATACACATGTGATAAATACTACTCAGAATCTTTCAAAGATGAGCTTGACTCACTTGGTACTACACGATTATGCATTAGCAAGTCCCAAAACACTACTATTCATTTTTATTTGATGAGAAATGTTGCATAAGACTTTATTTAAATAAGAAGTAGTGTCTATATATGTACAAGGATTTCACTTTTCAAGTCTCAAAATCATGTACTAATTCTTTTCTATTAAGTTTTGCTAATTCCATTTTGCCAAAATAAACTTTTAAAAGATTAGATAAATTATCCAGGCTTTGATAAGGCATTTGTTAGACCTGTAATGTTTTCTTTCATTCTTGTCAAAGTCTATATGGGAATGGACATTGCCCTGTGCAAATAGTTACAAGGTAGGCTCTCGATTACTTTTCTATCAGAAAATCTTCCTTATTAATACATATAGTCAAAAAAATACATATATGCCTGAATGACAAAAAAAATCTTGTCTCGTATGTCTCAGATCTCTGATTAGCCCCAACATTCTAATATTTATTACAATGCTCTGAACATATGAGATTATTATTTTGAGGGCCCTGCTATTATCATTACAAAGAATCATATTATGCTAAGAACTAAACAGAACTTAACATAATTATACACATAAATTTAAGTAAAATGTCCATAAGGTAGTACTATTTCTAATTCCACTTTATAGACAAGGAAACTAAAACTGACACATGCTAAGATCAAAGTTCTACTGATAGTAAGTGGAGTGTTGCAACTTAAAATCACACATCCGGGTTAGGGTTAGGGTTAAAAAAAGAGAAAAAAAATCACACATTGGAAATCCAGGGTCTATCCACTCTCTAGTACCAAACTGTCATACAGTCCACTTTCACATGATTTCCTAGAGAGA
>PVJH01025212.1:0-17468 GCA_004026705.1 Nesogale talazaci
GGGCCTCCTACTCCCACCACCTGAGGGCAGTGATGCCCCCCCCAAAAAAAAACCAAAAAAATTTTTTAAAAATATTAAAAAATGGGGCTGAGCCCCGGTGGCGTAGTGGTTGTGCGCGGGACTGCGGCCCACTGGGACGGAGGTTCAATTCCAGCAGTGGGGCTGGGCCTCCTACTCCCACCACCGGAGAGCAGTGATGCCCCCCAAAAAACTAAAAAAAAAAAAAAATTAAAAAATAATTGAAAACAAAGAAAGTTAGTCTCAGAACCCAAGGGGTTCAGCTATGAGCCAGCACTGACTGGGTGGCAGTGAGCTTAGATTTTATGGATGACAGTGGAAGGCCCAAATCTAGTCGCAGTGTCCCTATACAGACAAAGTCCATGGTCGATGCCCCCTAACCACAGTCCAGGCATGTGAACAGCCCTGCTAGCAGACAGCCAGCATTGCAAAGTCTATGATGGCTGATAGGACTACCTTCAAACCTCATACGCCTATCATTTGACCTCCCATTTGATGCTTTTTTGGGGGGGGCATCACTGCCCTCAGGTGGTGGGAGTAGGAGGCCCAGCCTTTGCTCCGTGGAGCAGGAATTGAACCTCCATCCCAGTGGGCCGCAGTCTCGCGCACAACCACTACGCCACCAGGGCTCAGCCCCATTGACCCATTTTTAAAGATCATTTTATTGGGGGCTCATCCAACTTATATCACAATCCGTACAGTCATCCATTGTGTGATGCACATTTGTCCATGTGTTACCATCATCTTTCTCAAAACATTTTCTGGCTACCTGAGCCCTGGGTATCAGCTCCTCATTTTTCCCCTCCTTCCCTCTGATTTTAAAGTTGCTTCCATCATTAATATTGCCTGCTTTCTCGTTGGTAGAGGCATTTCCAGGGTGGGTCTCATCATTGTTGTGGGGCAGCTTTGCTTCTATGGTTGCTTGTGTTGCTTTGTAGGATTTTATTGGGCTGTTGTTTTGTTTTATATGATCTTCTGTACAGGAAATCCCAGATAAGCAGATCTCTAGAGAGAGTCACGGGGTAGAGAGATGGAAGAAGTTGGGAATGATAGCAATGCGTACGAAAACAACATCTTCCCAGGTTGATGACGGGGATGACTGCACAAATCTTAACATGAATGAACAGTCAAATGGTGTGAGATGGACGAAAAACCACCATGAACCTACCACTTCAAAACTACTAATAAAGAATTTGGACAATGTGAAATGACATAGAATTAATCAGAGGGTAGGAACTGCCAACAGGCAGAAGCCTGCCCCTTCTATTTCACACCGAGGATGCTGCGAAGGCCAAGCAAAAATGTTCCTCAAAGTCGGTCCTCCACAGAACAGAGGTGAGACCTGCCACAGAATCCATTCGCCTTTGCCCCAGGGCAGACACAGGCCCTCAGGACACCCCTTGGGAAGGCAGAAAGGCAGAGATGCCCCTTTCTGCCCTGCCCTATCCCTTTCCAGTCCAGCCCCAGGCAGGTGGACAGAGAGGATGGGGAAGGAGACACAGGTGGAGCCATAGATTCAGGCTCAAGAAACACCAGTGTCAACACTGCCCCCATTCAATCCAGGAAAGCTGGACGACACAACTCTCCCTCCCAATGGCCAGTAGAGAAACAGACATGGAGCAATTCAGAAGTTTTCCCAAGGACACCCAGGCATCTCCGGGGGAAAGAGAAAAAATAGCTAGTGCCCAGAAACTCTGCCGCAAAGCAGAGATCTGCAGCCTGGATGTTTAGAATCACAGCCAAACATTGTTTTTGAAAAAACAGGGGAGACACAACAGTGGCGTAATCGGTTAGCACATGCTGCTTATACAGAAAAGCAGGGGAAACAAACAAACAAAGATGAATTGGTAAGAATGGGTGGGGCTTGGAGTGGAGACCATGGACAATGAAACACCCCCCCACAGAGGGGTTGCAGGGAGGGGATGAGTCAATTAGGGTTGCACTAGAGCACTGATAGGTTATGCAATGCATCTATGATCCCTGGAGGCCCCCTCACCCCCCTGCTATCACAACCTCAGTGCCACCTCCCAATTGAGACTAGACAGGGACATAGGCAAGAGATAAAACTCACAAAACATGGAACCCAGGAACAGGAATGGGACTAGAGATACCAATAGGGTAGGGGGGAAGAGGAGAGGAGGTGCAGAGGGAGGGGCCACCGATCACAATGAATGGCACATAGCCACACACCCCCAGCCAGGGGAAACAGCAACAGAAACCAGAGGGGGAGACGGCAGTCAGTGTGAGATTTGAAAATAATTAACAATCTGCAATCTATCAGGGGGCCACGAGGGTTGGGGGGGGGAGGGAGGGGGAAAAAAAAGAGGAGCTGATCCCAAGGACTCAATGGAAAGTAAATGTCTAGAAAAGACTGATGGACTATATGCACGTACATGTCAGATACAATTGACGTATGGATTGTAACAAGAGTCATAAGAGCCCCCCAATAAAATGATTAAAAGGAAAGAAAAATGAGCTTGTCAAAAGTGGCAAAAAAAAAAAAAAGAAAGAAAAGAAAAAGCAGGGGAGAAGAGGAGAAGAGAAAGTGCCAGATCTGCAGGTTTATTAACCATTCTTCATCCTGACCTTCCAGGATGAGTGTCGCTCAGGAGAAACAAGGTCCTCGGGATCCCGGTTAAGACTCTCCATCTAGGACTCGAGCTTCAACAAAGACCCGGGTGAAACAAAACCCAAGGCCGCCCATGAGCTGGGAATCAATTCCACCTCATGAGAACCCCAAAGGTTCCTACCCACCTCGGTAGGAACAAAACAAGACAAAATAAAAACCAGACACCACAACTGGATTTCTCTGCCAGGAAGGGGGTTTGATCATCTAGCCAGGGAACCCCCGTTCTGAGGTGACCTCTCTCCCATTGATGTGACCCCTGAGGGGAGAGAAAGGAGAGCAACCACCTCTGGGTGGTGTCTGCTGAACCAAGCCAGGACCCCTGTGGCCCAGAGAACTGACCACTCAGTTTCACAGCCAGCCACGGTTTGCCGTCTTCCCTGTGGACCAGCTGTGTATGGGCAGGGAAGCCAGAGATCACCTCTCCCCTGCTCGCTGCACATCCCAGCAGATGCCGGGGGGCCTTCCTAGTGGATGAATGAATTAAACAATGAGCTGGGAAATGATGATGGCCTATTGACAGCCTGCGAGTCTTTACTGACAATAATTTGTTTTCATGATGGAGAACGTGGAGGGATGGAAGTCATCGTCCACTGCTGATGGGTTGTAAAATGACTCCCTCCCCGTGGAAACGCTGGCAGTTCCTCAAAAGTGAACCCTAGAATAGCTACAGTCTTCCTAGGTGCTCTCCTCCCAAGAGGTGAGAACAGGTTGATGGCAGGTTTGTTCACCAGTTAATGGGGAGATGCTCCCACATTCAACAGGGGACGGATGGGAGGATCCACACACAGCCGCATACACACATGGGGGAGGGTTAGCCGAACAAAGAATGCACTGCTCACGCGGCGGCCGTGCAGACAAACCTTACTACGTTCTGCTGTGTGAAGGAAGCCAGGCACAAAACTCCCCGGTCACATGACTCCACGCGTAGGAAATATCCAGAAGAGATAAATTCATAGAGAAAGGACATCGTTGGGAAGTGTGCTGCCGGCTTGTTTGGTGAGGAGAAGAGGACACAGAAGAGAAACAAATGGCTTCCTGGGAAGAGGCTTTGCTTTGGAATCGTTGGGGATATTTTGTAGCGAGAGAGGGCGGCGCTTGTACCCTGCTCTAAATGTGCTGCCTGCCACTGACGGTCAGTTTTATATGTGTGGATTTCATCTCGATATGAATACATTCTTTTAAAAAGTAAGAATAAATAAACAGTCCAGGAGCATCAGTCTTCACGAGCAGTTCGCTCAGCAGGCAGCAAGCTGTTTTGTTTGTTTGTTTTGTTTTGTTTTGAAGTCCTCTCAGAGAGAAGACCAGGAATTCCGTGGATGCTGCCGTCAGCTAGTCTGTGGACAATGCATCCGTGACGAATGTCATTTTCACTCAACTGGTTATGAAACAGCATGCATGGGGAGCTTACAAATTCTCTTAAGACCCGGTTGCACATCTGGCAACGTCAGTCGTAAAACAGCTCAGGTGTGAGGCCCTCCATTTCATTTAGTCTCCTGGCTTAGCAGAACTACCCCCCACCTACTATTGTCCGGGCCACTGGCCACCACTGCTGGGCACAGTGAGGGCCCATAAACTGTCACTCGGTCATCCTAAAGGCAAGCGTGGTGCTCCGCCACCAAGACAGCTCTGTCCCCGAACCACTTTGTGGGTTGGAAGTCCTAAAGTCCTCCAGTTTCCACTTGGAGCGACAGGAAACTTTTGGACGTGGATTGTGTCAACGGCTGCATCCTGCGGGGATGTAATTCATCTCACTCTAATACTTAAAAATGGCTTGCGTGGGACTTTTTGTTATGTATACTTTAGCACAATAAAATTTAAATGCCTCCCAGCTGAATAAGACCTGTGGACTGAGTGGTCTCAGCTCTGCTGAGGAGGCTAAAGGCCAAGTGAGAGGTGGTCAGTGGAGCATGGGGGACACAGGGGATGTGGGGGCAGACTCAGGCTGCTCCTCATGGGAGGAGTCACCCTGAACAGATGGTTCCCTTCTGTGGTCTCAGTCTCTCTCTCTCTCTGAACCGGGATGGAGATTGTGTCGGCCTGGTGACAAGAAGTCAATCGTGCATTTGTAGAGCCTGCCACACAAGCAGTGCTGCGTCAGTAAGGGGTGCCTATTGTTTGTAGCTGGGAGAGGAGTGCTCTGAGGTCCGCTGGGGGAGCGTGGTCACTCTGGGGATTATGTGGTGCTTTGACCCCACCAGTCTCTTACAGAGAGACAGAGACGGCTGCTTGCTCCTGGAACCCCTGAGTCTCAGACATCAATGGAGCCGCCCCACCCCGCTGGATAGGAAATAGACTTGATGGCCATGGGTTTGGGTTTGGGTTTGATGTGTCCTATCCTTCCTGGAAGGTCAATTTAATAACTGAGATTGCTCTCTCTCTCTCTCTCTCTCTCTCTCTCTCTCTCTCTCTCTCTCTCTCTCTCTCTTCCTGGAAGGTCACTGGGAATTTGCCCTGTGCAACTGTGCAACTCTTCCCAGACCATATATGGAGAGAGACACGCATTCACACCAGGGAGGAAGAATGTCTCCTCTCAGGCCCCGTCTTGATCTTGCGTGTGCCTAGGAGAAAGGCCTCTTAGGGTGGGCGACCCTCTCTACCCACCCACACTGGGTGGGATCTGGGACTTCCTGCCTCCTCAGCTCAGTTCCCAGCCCCAGCCTGGCAGGAAAGCACCTTCTCCTGGGAGGGTGGGAGGATGTCAGGAGGGACATCCGGGCTGGAGAAGGGGTGCCGCCCTTGGGACTCTGCTCAGCCCCAAGCCTGTGGTTCAAGCTGAAGAAAGGAGTCCTCCAGCAACGCAGTAATGGACCGCGGAGATCAAGGCTGCTCACTCTCCTCGTCATCATCATCTCTTCAGCTAGCCGAGACCGGGACATCACCCCCCGTCACAAGCAGGCGTGTGTCGGAACGCACCCCATCCATGAGTTCCCCATTTGCAGGATGAGGACAGTGAAGGTGACCAACTGAGGCAGAAGACTCGGTGCTTGTTTGAACCGGGTGGCTTTCTGCTCTCGTGAACTTTGACAGTCTTAAAAAGTCTATATGGAGCACTCTGAGTGGGAATCAACTGGTGGGCAGGGAGTCCTGGGTTGGCCTTGTCGAAACTGCTGGGTATATGCTCCCTCTCTCAGATGTTTGTCCTTCCCAGTCTGCCTCATGATAGCGTGGCCACAACGAAGAAATCCCAAACCCAGTTGCCCTCTAGCCACTTCCGGCTCCTGGCAACCTCAGGAATTTCCAAGGAAGCGGCTTCAGGGGTCTCCAAGGAGTGACTTTTCACCGCCAGGCTACCAGGTGTCTCTTCTGAGACACCTCAGAGTGGCCTTGAAGGACCATCTTGCGGGTTAACAGCCCAGCACTTCGCTGTGGCCCCCTGGACAAGTGGCTCCTTCTGTGACCCTGTGGCAAGTGATCCTGTCTCCCTCCCGGCATTGTGGGAAGTCAGTCAATCATTGTGCACAGAATGCATTCGGTAGTGCCTGCTGACTGACTGTGAGCAAACACCACCCTGGCTGCCTTTGTTAAAGGGCAAAACTAACGAATCAAAAGCCCAAGCCCATTGCCATCTAGTTGACTCTGGTTTTGACCAAACCCCCTTCCAGTGAGCAGTCCGATGCTTACGAAGAAATAAACAGACATAAAAACCTCCTTGCTATAGCCCAAGGCAGAGCCATCAGAAAGACCCTATAGGGCAGGAGAGAGCTGCCCTGTGGGTTCCTTACATAGGTGTCCTGAATTGACACCACACTTCCCTAAGCTGTGAGTAACAGGCAACTGGCAGGATGACTACAAAACTTAATTAAGAGGCAAAAGCCATTGTGAGAATGTCCTTGCCTAGAGCTGGGATCCACCGAATCCTGGAGAATGGATCCCCCGCTGGGATCTTGATTCTCCTCATGGCAGAGAATAGCAGGCCCAGGTGCTCGCATGCTGCCCAGCCTGCAGCCTGTGATTACGGGGCCTAATGGCCATCAGGCCTCTAATGTGGTGTTTAAACCAATAAGGCTTGAGAGAAGTCACGGTATGTTTAATAACGGCTTAATGACTCCTTGTAAGATGCAAGGCTTCTGGTTCCTGTTTGGCCTTGATTTACAGCCCAACTCAGGCTGAGGACAGCCAAGAAACCCCCTCTAAGCCCCCAGCGGAAGAGGGAGGTGTTCACACCAGACCTCATGGATTCCTTTAAAAATTGAGAATTCAAATGAAATACAAATGATGTTTGGCTCTCCACCCCTTTCCCTGACTCTCGGGAAGCCTTGAAAAATAAAGAGGGTTTAACCCCGGCCCCCAGGGTGCCTCATCCAGCCGTGGGGGTGGGATGTGAGCAGGGTCCTAGGGCCCTCGGTATTTCCTCTTCGATCCAAGATGGGGGGTGAGTGGTGTCTCTCCGCTCAGAGGAAGCTAAGTTACTGTGGGAAAGGAACGCAATGTTTTGGGGTGGGGAGACCCAAGGTGGAGGAGTTGCAGTCCTGGCCCTGACCTCCTCCAAAGGCACAGGGGTAGCTGCAGGCCTGAGCCGCAGACCACCCTCTTCGGTGGGTCTCCAGGCACTTCCAGATCTCTGGCCCATGGAACAGCTCACTCTGTGCGTGGCTGCACAAGCAGAGAGTCCTGCGCCTCCTCTACCGGCTTCACCTGTCCCAGACAGGGTCCATCCCGGCAGAGTCTCCCTTTGAACTCCAGACCTGGCTCCAGGTTGGAAACACATCCAGGACATATCAAAGGACTCCTGCAGCTGACAGACCTCCAGGTTCACAGAGGAGCACACGAAGTGGCCAGTTCAAGGCTCCACAGTCAATGAGCCACAGGGCCTGCCCAAGAGCGCAAGTGCCCCATTCCAGATCCCCAGCAGGTCCACACAGCCTGCTCCCAGGGAGTCTCATCCCGGTGGGAAGCAAGCGCTCTCTAAGGCAAGCCTTCCCTGCTGCGGCAAAGGGTTTCCAGGCTCCCCTGACTCCTTGCACTCACCCTGACTGATGTCAGAGATCAGACCGAAAGGTTGACAGTTTGGGGGTGGGTGGGGGCACGTATCTGTGTCTCAAACACGTCTGCACCTCTCTAGGGCCAAGAAAGAGCTTCCATTCTGGGTCTCCAGACCCAGGGTGTTGCTCCGAGTTTGCGGCTCTGCTGGAAGAGAGACCCGGCGGGTGCTGAAGAGGAGAAGCGTCCTCCCCTCTCCCACACTGCCTGAGGGAGCGTGGGGCTGGGGTAAAATCAGGGGCTCTCGGACTCCGAGGGGTTAACCCGCGCGGGGCCACACGTGACGTGGATGGTTCCAGCATTAAGTCAGAGGCGCGGCCCCCTCTCCTGCCCCCCGCCTCCCGCGGCGCACGCTGCTGGGGTGGGGGGGAAGCTCCGCGCCCCCGCGCCCCCGCGCCCAGGTCCCTCCCCCTCGGTGGGCGCGCACAGGCAGCCCGGGCAACGACAGCGCAAGAGGCTCGGCCGGCCCGTGTGCCCCGAGCCGGCATGGACCCCGAGCGCTGCGCGCCTTTCGGCGTGGGGCCTGGGCCCGGCTCCTACGCTCCCGCTGGGGACGAGCCTCCGGGCCCCCAGGGGACACCGGCCGCCGCGCCTCACCTGCACCCCGCGCCTCCCCGCGGCCCGCGGATGACCCGCTTTCCGGCCTGCGGACCCCTGGAGCCCTACCTCCCAGAGCCGGCCAAGCCTCCAGCCAAGTACCTGCAGGACCTCGGGCCGGGCCCGGCGCTCAACGGCGGCCACTTCTATGAGGGCCCCGCGGAAGGTAAGCGCGACATGGGGCGGCGCGAGGCAGCCCGGGGCCGTCTCTGCGCCTTCCCCGGTGGGGCCGGCCGGGGCCTCCCCACCACTACCCATTTCTCAACTTTCGTCTCTCCCGCTCGCTCGCGGTGAACCGCTTTCGCGGCTGACCTGGCCCAGGTCCGGCCAAGGCCGGCGTGGGGTGGGAGCCAGAGCCGCCGCTGCCCCAGGCGGCGGGAGGTCGAGGGTAAGTGGGGCAGCCTCCGCCCGGGCCCCGTCGCCCACGAAGGCGGCCGGGCCGGCAGGAAGCGATGGTCCTCCGCCGGCGTTTGGCTGGGACCGCCACCGACCGAACCAGAAGCCTCGGCTTTTGTGTCCGGCGCCCGTCCATGGAGGGCCCGAGGCTGGGCCCTGACCCGACACCGAGTGGCAAGACGGGCTCACCCGGGGCTGGCGGCCTGCCCCCCCGCAAGCTTTTCACTCCGGGGCCCAGGCTCCGAGGAATAGGCCCTCGGCTCGCAGCCGATGTGGTGGCGGTGGGGCCGCCGTGCCCGGGCCATCCTCTATCTGCAATCGTTGTGTTCTTATTCCTCAGACTAACCTGGCCTTTCCGTCGTTATGTCTGTGCCGCGCTGGCCGCCCTTCTCGCTAGTCTGCTTTCCCCGCGACGGATCATCACCTCCGGGCCGTCGGGAGCAGCCCCGGGCAGGCCTCATCCCCGGAGCGCCGGGGCTGCGACCGACGGAGTGCGCGGAGGCCCGTGCGAGCGTCCCGTGGGGGCCCGGCCCCTCGGCCGCTCTGCGGGAGTCTCGGCGCCCGCGCCCTGTCTGCGCGGCCCCATCCCACAGCCAAGGCCCAGGGACGGGCCCTCCAAGAACCACGCCGCCCCGCTGGCGCCTCGCAGGCCTCCCCGAGTGGTCCGGGCAGCGCCGGCTGTCCGTCGCCCGGGCAGGAGTGAGGGGACGTGTAGAGGAGGGCGGGGAGGTGTGTGGGGTCAGCGAAGGAAATGAGCGAGTCCGCGGAGTTTCGTGCCTGTGCCCTTTGAAAGAGGCTCTTCTGATAAAAACCACAGTTGGGACTTAATGAGAAGCAGTTGGCCTGGCTCCTCTGATCCCAGCCAGACGGCGGCGGCTGCGCAGCGCCGTGAGCACCGCCTGGGACAGGTAGCCCGGGTTGGCTCAGCGCGCCCGAGGGCCAGGACCCCCTCAACGGGGCCTGGGTCCCCGCAGACTCCCGCACCTACTGCCTGCGACCCAAGATCTGCCCGGCGCGGTGCAGGGCACAGAGCCCGGCGGACCGCGGCGGGGACGAACTCCCAGAAATTACGCGCTGGCCTCGCGTCTGTTGTCAACAACGAAATACGAGGAAAGAACGCCGGAAAGTGGGAACAACGGCCCCCAAAGGGGGAAAGGACATCGAACAAAGCACCCGAGGGGAGAAGCAATGGCGAGAGGTAAACGGCGGTCGCTGAGCTGGGCCGATGGAAGTTCCAAAATGAAGCATGTGAAGCCAACCAAGAGAAGATCGAAGGAAGCGGGTCCAAGGAGTTGGGGGAAGGACGGACCGCTCAGGAGCAGACAAAACGAAAGAGAAAAGAGAGCGCTTCCTAAAAGAACCGAAACCGGGCGGCATGCGAAGCCTCGGGGAAGAAAACTAGGGTGTCCAAGTGAGCCGGGACCGGTCGCACAAAAGGCGGCGCGCCTTCGCCTTCGACGATCCAAAGCTGGAATCCGGCCGCCGCTCGCCCACCCTGACCGAGTGCGCTGCCCGGCCCCGGTGGACGGGCGGCAGAGCCCGCTGGTGTGAGCGGGCTACAGCCAGGCCCGCTGCTGGACAGGACCTGCCTGCCGGGGCTCGGGTCGCACAGACCACTGGGTGAAGACTTGGCTGCCAGAAGGGGAGCACCGCTTATCTCTGGGCGTATTCATATTTGATAACTTTGATAACCGATTGTGAGTGCTCCCAGTTCAGACCAGGGAGCGCACGCACAACTAAGCGTGACGGGTGGGCAATAGTGCATGCCAGGGTTGGGCACCATGAGTCCTGACCAGAGGTCCCAGTCGCCTGCAGGCTTCCCTGGGGGACACTCCAGCAGCCCCCGGGGCCCTGGTGAGACACGTCACTCTTAAGGTGATAGCAAGTAGTTCCAGAAGGGTCCAGTCGCCACCACCAATATTAAGGGGTTACGCAGAGGTTGGCTTCTCCCCCTTGTGATTTACCGACCCCCCTCCAGGATGTGAGCCTCGCTGGCTGAGTTTTCTCCTTGCACCACCAAGGCACTGGTGCCAGTGGCCTGGGCAGTTAGCCTGGTCCAGTGTCCCAATTAGCACAGTGACCCACCCGCTTACTTGCAAGAAAGATTACAGAAACCCCTGGACCTAGGCCCAGGACCCCTAGGGAGCGTGCCAGGGGACTGCCTGTTCAGTACAGCGCCCTGCAGGCAGGGCTTCGGGGGAGCCTCTCGGACCCCTGTTGGCAAGAAGACAGGGAGCCATGCTGTGGAGGAAGTCTGCAGCCAAAGGAAAGGAGGCCCATCTCTGAGACCTGACTTGGTGCCTGTCATGGAGACTGTGTTTAGCCCGCACAGTCTCCATGACAGGCATCAGTGCCTCTGGGGCTGCACAGTGACAGAGGACCCAGCGGGCTGCTGGCGAGGGTCTGGACCGGCACAGCGTGAGTGTGGGGTCAGGAGCGGGATTTGTTGTTGCCTCAGAGAGCTTTGCCTCTGGCTGGACTTGGCTGTTAGTAACCACCTGTGTGTGCGTCTCCTGCTGTGTGGCCAGGAGCCCCAGGCTCCCTTTTCCAGCCAGCACTGCAGCCTGTGCGTGCCTGGGTGCACCCTGGCCCTTGCAGAGTCCGTGGTCCCTGCTGAACTGAGACCCCAAAGCTCCTAGGCACCCTGTGCCTGGGCCCTGTGGGTGGCCTTCTATTTTTCCAACCTCTCTCTCGTCTCTGGGGCCCTGGTGGCGCAATGCTTACGTGTTGGGCTGCGACCTGCAAGGTTCGCAGTTTGAAACCACCAGCGCATCTGGAGAACGATGGGGCTTTCCACCCCGGGGAAGAATTAGTCTGGGGCAGCTCTACAGAGATGCTCTGGGTTGGTTTCAACTCAATGGTTCTGAGCTTGGGATTGGATCTCTCTTCTCTTCTGGGCCATGCTCCTGTCCCCTGAAGTGGGGTGCTGCTCTCCCCAGACTCTTCCCAGCAACGCCAGGAGCTCACAGAGCAGTGGAGTGGGGTTAGGGGGAATTCTCTGTTCCCCGCCGAGGACGTGCACGGACAGCAGGCCGGTTCATTTTCTTGAGTAAAAGTGCTGAGAATTAGGTGACACTTTCACCCTTGACCCTGCTGGTGACCGATGGAGGTTTGTGGTCAGGAGGGCCAGGGCCCCCAGTTCTGGTCACTGCAACCCTATTGAGCAGGTCCTATTGGCGACGGGCCCTGGGGGCTTAGGCTTGCAAGTCACGGAGTCTGTGCTCCAGGGATGGGTGTCACTCACCCACTGATGCCTCAAGTCCAACTGGCAACTCCTGTCAGCCCAGGACACACAGTGCCACACATGCTGAGGTAGGGCCTGCGAAGCCAGGTGGCCTCAACAATGTCCAATGATTTGGTTCGATGTCCCCTGAAGCCCTTTCACACGGGCCCAGCATGGGTTTGCCAGGAGTCACGTCAGGGCTCGACTGTGCTTCCCCGGCGCTGATGCCCAGTGCCTGGTGCCCAGGCTGTCACTTGGAGCTACCTGCATGGAGCAGGGTGACCCTATGAGACCACTGCCCATCTTCTAGTAGGTGTCCCCCACCGTGCAGAGAGGGACCCATGTGGCCCAGATACCAAGGAACCCATCTCTCTTGTCCCAGGCTTTCTCTGACCACAGCTCTAACCCCGGGCCAGAAACCGCCTCTCTCTGCCAGCCTTTTGGGCCTTCTGGGGGCTGGGCCCCTGGTGGGGATGGGACCGGGGCCAGGGAAGGGGCCTGTGTGAGTCTGTGGGGCGTCTCTACGGCGTCGGGCCTGTCATCCCAGGGGACTGTTGGGGGGAGGGTGGGGATTCCATGAGGATGCTGCTGGGGGTTCCTGCCAGCGGAGAGGGCGGATGATCAGGGTGACCGGTTTTTTGCACCAGGCCCAGTTGTGGTGGGCCTCTGCCAAGCTTCCCACTTGAGGGCTTGCACGTCAGACGGGGACTGCAGAGCGAGACCAGTTCCCCGGCTGCTGTGGGATCACTCCTGCTTGTTAACTACACGCTAGGCAGGCAGCCTGAACCCCCAGAGGCGGGAGAGGGAAGGCCGTGATGAAGGGGCCCTGTGCCCTCTGGCCCTCTTCTTCCTTCTGCTCTTTCCACACTCTGGAGCTGGGGGCTGACCATTCTAGGAGTGTTGAGAGAGACCATTGGTCTGGAAGCTTCTTAACCCTGTCTTGCTTCTGACGCCCTGGGGTTCAGAGCAGGAAGTCCAGTCAGATCAGCCAGAAGTGGTCTGAGGGCCTCCATCCCCATCCCGCCACCGCCTGGCCCTGGGAGCAGAGGCAGGGGCAGAGGGGTCCGGACCCAGAGTCAGGAAAATGGACACACTTCTTGGCGGCAGTGGGAGATGCCACCCCTACTGTCTTAGCCATTACCACCCCACTCCCGTCCCCAGCCCTGACAGGGTGAGGGTAGAAATGCCACCCACCCTATCCTAGGCCCGCTGTCCCCAGCCCTGCCATGGCGCCAATCTGGGCACCTCCACACCCCGGGGGATGCACCACCACAGAGCACTTCCCCGAAATGAACACCCCCTCTGGCCAGATCTGCCCAGACCACAGAGCACATGGTTCCCCAGGGCCCCCTCCCCAGCTGGAGGTTCAGGAGGCAGGCCTGGCACTCCATGGAGGAAGGGAAGAGGGGTGGGGACTGAGGCGACAGCGGTTCCCCTCCCCCCTTCATTCCACCCACAAAACCCCCTGGTTGGCTTTCCACTCCCCTTCTGTGTGTTCCCTTGCAGCAGAAGAGAAGGTCACCAAAGCCGGCAGCTTCCCCCAGCTGCCCCTGGACTGCCCAGGGGGCCCCAGGGACGGGCCCTCCACCTTGCAAGGCTCCCCAGGCCCCTGCCTCGCCAACCTGCGTGTCCCCCTGTCTCCCGGGCTCCCCGAGTCCATGGATTTGGCCAAGAACAAGAACAAGAAGCGCCGAAACCGCACGACGTTCAGCACATTCCAGCTGGAGGAGCTGGAGAAGGTCTTCCAGAAAACCCACTACCCTGACGTGTACGCCCGCGAGCAGCTGGCTCTGCGCACAGACCTCACCGAGGCCCGGGTGCAGGTGAGGGGGCTGAGGCAGCTGACCGTGGGCCAGGCCATGGCAGGGAGGCCGGGAGGCAGGTGCTAGGCATCTCCTGGAGCTACCAGCCCGTGCCCACTTCGCCTCTCCCAGCAGGGTATGTATGTGTGTCTTGGTGGAAGGACCTCACCCCGTGGGCGGGTGATATGGGGCTTGTCACCGGCCCTCTCTGCCCCCGGCCCTCTCTGTCCTAGTCTAGGGAAGAAAATGACCGTGTCACTGGCTAAGGAGTCTCATCGAGGCGATCGGAGGCGTAACACCATTGTGGAAGCAGGGAGGTGTTGAACACTCTCAGGCTTCATCCGGGGGTGGCTGTGCAGGAGGAGAAGGGCCCACTAGAGGGCCTCAGGGTCAGGGATTCCCTCCCTGCTCCCCTGACCCGGCCCCAGGGCTTAGGGGATGGAGCCTCAGCTGTGGGACCTGGAGCAGAGGGTGGAAAAAGAGCCGGAGTCATGTCCAAGACAAGCTGGAAGCAAAGGGGGGAGCAGGGGGCAGCGGCCTGAGTCTAAGTGCCGCCCACAAGGACGATAGCACTGTGGTGCTCTCTGATGCCATGAAGGCCAGGCGGGGCCCCGGGAAGGAGTCTTGCCTCTCCCACCACCCAGGGAAGAGCGTGTACTGTCCCAGCGTGCTGGGGACCCTCCCCTGTGTTCCTGTGGAAGGTGATATGGGGCAGGACTCAGGCAGAGCCCAGGGGCCCAGCAGGTCCAGCCTATCAAGGGACCTGTCACTTGTCATGAGGCAGGTCTTACGACTGGACAATACCCCCATAGGACCAGAACGGGTCTGGGCTGTGGCCCCTCTTCTGCTGACAGGTCCCTCCAGCATAAACTCCCAGGACTGTTTCCTGGCCTCCATGAGGCCTAGGTCACCAGGGCGGGGCGGGAGGTCCAAGAATGGAGACAACCATCCCAGAAGATAGGACCTCGTGTGGGAGCTGACCCCAGTGGGGCTGTGACCAGTACCTTTCACGCCCCTCCTCAGCCCAGAGAGTCCCAGAGGAGGGGTCCGGGCCTTGACCAGAGTCCTTCCCCAGTGATTGACCCAAGTCAGAGCCCAGGGCAGGCACTGCAGTGGGAGGGAGAGAGTGACAGGAAGAGCAGGTCCCTGAAATCAGGTTTTTAGGGTCCAGGTCCCCAGTGCCTGCAGGGGAAAGAGAGGAAAGGGTACGGATTCCAGAAATGCCCCCATCCCCCCTCCGCCTCAACAGGCTGGATGTAGGAGTGGACGTAGTATCTTACAACTCTCCCACCCAGGGGCAGGCCACCTGCCTGCACCTTCAAACAGATCCTCCAGGACACAGTCAAAACTGCCCCCGAGGCTCTGAACCACCCACCATGCAGTTGGCAGTCCAGCACCTAGTCCACTGCACTAGCAGGGCTCCAGGAATGGCCCAACTCCGTGTGTGTGTGTGTGTGTGTGTGTGTGTGTGTAGTCTAAGTAGGACACCCCCTAAGCAAAGGTGGGGAGGGGTCCAATAGCAGAGTGCTTTGAAGGAGAACCAGCTGGGGGCTTGGGAAGCCACCGGGAAGAACTGGGAGATGCGGGTGGAGAGGGCAGGGGCCATGCCAAGAGGGCCGGTTAAGGAGATGGCGTCTGGGCTGAGGGTTGAAGCAGGGTGAAGAGAGGTTTTGACTCGCCGGGTGCTATAAGTGGGTACTTTGGACAGGGAGGGCAGGCAGGAGCATCAGACAACTTGGCACAGGTGCACCCCAACCCCCAGACCCAACCCAGCCTCCTGGGGCACTAGTGTTGTGACTCAGCCTCGCCAGTGGCAGCGGGAGGGAGGGCCCCTGGGGCCAGTAAACTGCTCCCGGCTTGAGCCGCTCCCAGGATCCCCGGCGCCAATTGCTACGTGGATCGACAAGCCCCCGCAGCTCAACAGCTTCCAGCTAGAACCAGCTCCCCACAACACCCCCACCGACGGAGTCCTGAGAGCTCCCGGCGGGTTCCCTGCCCCTTGGCTGCCTAAGCACCCCTCCGTCTCCTCCTCTCCTGGCTCCCAGGTCTGGTTCCAGAACCGCAGAGCCAAGTGGCGGAAGCGTGAACGTTACGGGAAGATCCAAGAGGGGCGGAACCCCTTCACGGCTGCCTACGACATCTCCTCCGTGCTGCCCCACACCAACAGCCACCCCCAGGTGAGACCCAGCCAGGGCGTGGCCACGTGCAGGGGCAGCCAGGGGACCAGGACGTGGGTACCTCCCTTCTTCCTCTGCCTTCGAGGCAGCAGGGGTCCGGGGGGTGAGCGGTGCCTGCGGGGCACCGGGTGTAGCCACTGCCGCCAAAGAGTCACTGAGGCAGGGCTTTGAGACATGGGGAAGGGGCTTCCCGGGAAGCACCGTCTGCCCTGCATGGGGGACTAGGAGGAAGTGCCCAGGAGCGGGTCAGAGGGAGCCTTCCCGGTGCCCCTGCAGGAGGAAGGCAGCCCCCCCTGCCCCCCCCCCCCGCCCCGAGCTCTTGATTCACAGCCTTTCTTGCTCTCTTTCAGCTGCAGAACTCCTTGTGGCCCAGCTCAGGGTCGGGGAGCCCCGGGGGGCCCTGTCTGGTATCCCCCGAGGGCCTCCCGTCCCCCTGCATGTCTCCGTACTCCCACTCGCACGGGAACGTGGCTGGCTTCATGGGGGTGCCGGCCTCCCCCGGAGCCCACCCGGGCATCTACTCCCTCCACGGCTTCTCCCCGACCCTGGGGGGCCACGGCTTCGAACCTTCCTCAGAAGGCAACTACAAGTCTCCCAGCCTCGTGTCACTCAGGGTCAGGCCCAAGGAGCCGCCCAGCCTGCTCAACTGGACCACGTGATCCATCAGCCACGGGGCTCACAGACGGACTCGCTCCCCCACCCCCACCCCTGGGCAGAGTGCCTGGGCACCCGGCTCCGGGGTTCTTTCTCGTAGGGTAAGGTGGGACTGCCCAGGACCAAGTGGGCCACAGAGCCGGGCCCAGGCCTCAACCTGCCACAGACTTGGGTTCCGAGCCACTGTCTGCCTGGAGCCAGACGCTGCCCACGTCTGCATTTGCCTGCTCACTCGGAGGGACAGACGGACGGACGGACACCTTGATTGATCCTCGAGGCCGAAAGGAGGGGACTATAGACGGGACTGGGTGGAGTGCCTTGTGGAGTCTCTCGTGACCACGCCAGGCTGCTCCCGTGTCCCCTACCCATCTGTGTGTGGGGGGGGCGGGCACGAACCAGAAGCCGGACGGAGACTAGCGGAAGGGAGGGTCCTGCCATTCCCCATGCCCCCCTCATGGTTCTCACTCGGCGCCCCTTCCAGCACCCTGTCAGAAACCATCACACCTCGGGTCTCCTCCTTGGATGGCAGTGGTGAGAACAAGCAGACTCCGCAGGTGCTGCGCCCCCCAGATCCAGACCCGTTTTTGTAAAGATCCTTTTGTACACAAACACACACGCCCCCTGCCCCCCTCCGTGCTGCCTCCTGTAGCAATAAAGTGATGGTGTGTTCCATCCCAGGCTCCAGGCTGTTTTCAGGTTGGTCTCTGTCCCGGGCAGACTGACCAAAGGCACCCTGTCACCTGGCAGGCTGCTGGCTTTGACTGCTGCCAGAGGAGGGGGGGGAGGGGGACGGGAGGAGGGGGGGGCCTGCGAGGCAGAGAGCCAGGCCTTGTTGGACAGGGCGTAGAGATAAATTTGTGACAGCAGTGACAATGGTGGGGATGCTTGGACCCCCCCCTGAGAGCCCCCCCCCCCCCGGAGGGGAGGCAGCACCGTTCTTCCAGACGCCCAGGGAGTGTGTCTGAGCGGTGGGGCACAGACAAAAGCCAGGG
>PVJH01025212.1:17568-31981 GCA_004026705.1 Nesogale talazaci
CTCAGAGACATCCAAGCACACAGACCTGTCATTCCCTGAGGAAGAGCTAACCCATGAGATGGCAAGACCGTCATCACTGCCTAAGCATTCAAACCTGGCTGGCCCCGAGACCCCTGTGCCCCGCCCCCGCCCCCAAGAAGACCAGCCTTCCTTTCTCTCCCGTCTTTGGTCCCCAAGGTGCAGACATGCACCCAGGGTTTGGCGTGAGGGAGGGACCCCCAGGGCAAGGGGAGAGGAGGGAGGAGGGTGGGCGCGGGGTCTGCTTCTGCTGCAGACCCTCCTGTCTCTGCACCCGTGAGTGGT
Organism: Nesogale talazaci; assembly: GCA_004026705.1. Lineage (NCBI taxonomy): Eukaryota > Metazoa > Chordata > Mammalia > Afrosoricida > Tenrecidae > Nesogale > Nesogale talazaci. The sequence goes on from PVJH01025212.1 coordinate 17,872, forward strand.
TGGGAACCTGGGCTGTGGCACCGAGGCCCTGAGAGCCTGCCTCGGTGCCTGGAGCAATGGCGGCCGGAGCGGAGCGCGTCTGCGGAGGCCGCATTAGTGGGGGCGCGGCAGGCGCCAGGACTAAGCAGAACCAGAGAGGGAGGCAGCACGCGGCAGGGGTGGCAGAGAACAGGAGTGGGCCCTGGGCGGGGGAGGGCACGGAGGATGGAGGCCAGCGCCTGGCTCCCGTCCAGGGTCATCTGCCCACAGCTCATATTTCTCTGTCCCGTGACAGCTAAATGAAGAGAAAGCTAACTTTACAACCGCCCGCTTCACACGTAATGAATATGAATGGGCATCCCGGAGCCTGTGCCCTGGGATTATCTGTGAGCTGACGGCCCCCCTCCGTCTGGGCCATCCCCGCAGGCCTGTCCCCTGGCTGGGCTACAGACAGCCTTCCCACCTGCTTCCTATTAGTTGGGTTCCCCCCCATTCTGGGTACCCCCTCCCCCAAGACAGCGTGCACACACGCACACGCACACGCACACACACCCCGCCCCTGCTCCAACCCCACTCCCTGTTTCCCCGAGGCCAGCCTGGAGCTTGGGCCACCTTTCTGGGAAAGGGAGCAGGCCACCCAGGACCCCTGGCAGCCTCCATCTCCCTTTGCTGAGGCCCCAATGAGGCCTATGCAGAGAAGATTCCAGAGCACTGAGCCTTGGTGCAGGCTGGGGGCCACAGACAGCGGGCTGGCTGGAGGGCCTGAGCTAGGAGGCCTTTGAGTCCAGACTTCCCTTCCTCAGACAGGCAATGGGAAATGCTTCTCATTAGAAGCTTTCCATCTTCCTCTCCCCCCCCCTCCCCCCCCCCCCCCCACCCTCCGTAACCACTCACACATCAACCTGAATTACAACCCCAAGTGCAGACCCTCTGCAGCCCCAGCAGGAACAGAGCCCGGCCTGGCCAGGAACTGGGCCAGACCAGAGGGCTTCCTTTCCCCAGCAGCAGAGCGGGGATCACACACCTCTACAGTCCCGATCCCACCTGGAGCCCAGAGCACCCAGTAGCACCCCCCCCCCCCAGGTCCTGTCCACCCTGGGCCAGGCCAGCAAGCCCCCGTGCGCAGGTCCCTGCACGGTCTCCCCATCTGTCAGGTTACCTCTTTCTGCCTGTGAACCGGTGAAGGCCAGGGCGGGGCGTGCCCTCTTCACAGGGGCGCTCTGGGCACCCAGCCCTGGGCCTGGAGGCTGTGATGCAGGACTGTCCAAGGTGCCCCGCTGTTCAGATCGGGGAGCTGGGTACCGGGGACATAGTCTAAGGCCGGGCTTTGACCTGGGTGGGGGCATCTCTTTGCTAGGGCCCAGGAAGTAGATACAGTTAGAGCTGGGTGGTGGAGTGGGCATGCACACACAGGAGCTCTGGAAAGTTCCACCGTCCACTGTCCATGCGTTTCTGCTGCCCCGCTCCAGGGGAACTACAGCAGCGGTTTCTGGCTTGTCAACCCCTCACCCTTTAGCTTACTCAGCTCCTACACCCACCTGGAGACGGCATTTGACCCTTTGGCCGTGTCAGCTGAGGCTTAGAGCTAAGCCCTTGTCCCTCCCTCAGTGAGTAAATATCACAGCTGGACCCCTCCTGGTACCCCCACCCCAGGGGTCTAGAGCCAGCAGTCTGAGGTGACTGTGCCAGGAAGCTCTGGAGCGGCCGCTTGTCTCCTGGGAGAGCAGGTCTGGCAGGGGAAGCTATGGATGCAGGCTCGGGCTGAGCCACAAAACAGAAAGGGAGTGGCCACATCCAGGGAGCCTGAGAGGCCAGGCCATCAACATGGGTCACAGGCCCCAGAAGCGACTGGAGCAGACAACGGGCACTGGTGAGGGGGCATAGGGTGTCGGTGGGGCAAGCAGGCAGCAAGGACTTCAGGGGCCATGTGGAGTAGAAGACACCCCATGCTGCCAGCAGACCCGGGTTTGAATCCTGGCTTCCTCCACCGCAGCTGTGTGGTCTAGGGCAAGAGTGCTATCCTTTCTGCAGCTCCCTCATCTGCACGATGGGGGGTCATGCTGGCCTGCCGTTCTTTCGGGTGCTCTCTGTGGCGGGCAGGTGCTGAGGGCTCACTGTGTGCTGTGTGGAAGATGTGTTCAAGAGGCATTCAGCGGGCTGAGCCCCGGTGGCGTAGTGGTTGTGTACAGGACTGCGGCCCACTGGAATGGAGGTTCGATTCCAGCTCCACGGAGCAAAGGCTGGGCCTCCTACTCCCACCACCACGAGGGCAGTGATGCCCCCCCCAAAAAAAAGAGGCATTCAGCACTGCCGGGCATCCCGTAAGTGGCAACCCTGAGCAACTATGGGTGACGAGGGGTGGTCCCATCCCTGGTCTCCTGATGGCCAGTGTAGGGAAGGAGTGCTGGCCAGGACAGCTGAGTGGTCACCATTTACCCAGGACCTGCATGTTCCTGCCCAGGCCCAAGTGAGACACTGGCAAGGCATGGAGCTGGGGAGCTCCCCCAAACGCCTGCTTCCCGTAGTCAATCTGCCACCAGCTAGCCCTCGCCGGCCAGGCTCCCCACCTGGAGCAGGGTGCCCGCACTTCCTTTCAGAGCCTGGGGACGCAGGTCTCAATTTCAGGCCAGGCAGGTTCAGAGATCCCAGGCTACAAGGAGCAGTGAAGTTGAGCAAATCCACCTCCCCTCAGGAAAGCCCCAAGGCCATCTTCTCCCTCAGTCTCGACCCCCCTGGGCAGGAAGCCCTGGTCTGCAAGGATCATGCTGGAGCCCCCTGACCTGTGTAAGTCACACAGGGGGTGGAAGGTCGGTCAGTTGGTCTTGGGATCTTCCATCTCCAGGGCAGTGGCCAGAAATGCCTACTGCTGCCCCCGCCCCCCTGCAATTCTTCCTGAGCTGGGACCCTGAGGCCCATCCTAGAGGCCTCCCTGGGCAGCCCGAGGCTCAGCAGGCCCCAGAGCAGGCCAGCACTGAGAGGAGTCTCCCCCTGCATCTATACCCTTTAAAAGTCAAGACCCCATCCGTAGGGTATACCTTTCCCACACAGCCATGGACCCACTCTCCCAGCCTCAGCTGACTCCCGATGACGATGTGAGAGGACAGTCCATGAGTCCCCGCTGCTACACCAGCAGGCTGGCCAGTCTCTGAGGCAGAGTGCAGGGCAGAGCCAGTGTCCAGGGCGTGAATCATCAAGGGCCTCAGATGAGCACCCACTAGATTTCCTTGATTCCTCACCGTCTCGGGGAACCCTCCACACTCCCCTTCTCGACGTGGACCTAACGTGCCCACGTGACCCCGCCCCGGACCTGCCCTCTCTCCCTCCCCGAGCACTGCACCTGGTTTGGCTGAGGCCACTCAGGGAAACTCAAAGTGTCCTCTGGTCACCCAGCTTGGGGCCTGGGATGGGGCCAAGCCAGACTGCTGAGAGGGATGCCAAAGTCACCTACACCTGCAGGCCGGCCTGATCCGGGCAGGCCACTCTGGAGGGAGAAGTGGGGGCCTCACCATGCTGGCAGCCCTTCTCTAGAAGGGGAGGAGACACTCAGGCAGTGGGGGCTGTTTTTTCTTCCTTTTAATGTAAACAGAATCCGGAAACACACCAAGAACCCGTCACTCAGGAGGAGCGCGGATGACATGGCACTCCCGGCTGGCGCTCGGGCAAGGCTGGTTTCTCAGGGGTCTGAGTCAGACCAGGTGCAGACTGTTCTCCCAGAGCCTGACGTCACCGCCCAGGGGCGCGGCCAGCGCTCATGCTCTCGGCTGCCCTTGGGCTGGGCCTGGCGGTCCCGCCCCGGCTGGCCGTCAGGAGGAAACTGGGGCAGTGTGGGTCCGGGTTGCCCCTGGCCTCCGACCCCCGGCAGGGCAGCTCTCCGTGCCCCTCCCCACTCACTGAGTTGGAACCGACCCAAAGACGGTGGGTGTAGTTGGGATCTGGTGAGGAAGAGGGTCGGGGCTCCACCAGCTGCTGTGCGCAGCAAAGGAGTGATGGCAACTCGGCCGCGAGGAGGAGCTGTTCAGGTTCAACGTGAGGGCAGCGTGGCCTAGCACTGCAGAGCGAGGGTGCTGTGCTGCTCAGTCAGCCATGTCGTCAGTCCGCGGGCACTGCCCGAGTAGGACTATGTACAGGCCCTTAGCAAGCCGGGGGCCGGACGGGAGGGGGCAGACAGCTGCTCTGGTGAAGGGCGGCGGCTCTCCATCCCTGACTCTGGAGGCAGCTGATGAGGACGTTGGGATGACCTCAGGACCCTGGACAAGGTCCTGCCCTTCTCGCCCTGGCCGGATGAGGTCGGTCGTCTCTGGAGGAGCTGGCTCGGGACCCCTAAAGTTCCAGTGCAAGGAGCCCCCAGCTCACCCTGGGTTTTCCCAGCCTGGAGCAGACTGAGAAGCGGGCTGTCACCCACCATGCCCCAAAAGAGGGAGATTCCAGGCAGAGACATGACGGACAAACAGACAGACAGACCGCTCCTGAGCAGGTGGGGGGCACGGTGCTGGACGCCCTCCAGACTGCAGGCCAGGGCTGGCTCTGGAGGGCAGAGTGCGCTGTGCTGCCCCCTGCAGGCCAGGAGCACGCTTCACTGCTCAGTGCCACAGGGCTCACTGCAGCAGCTCCTCCCAGGAAATGGGCTTGGAGAAGACCTCCCTTTCTAGCCAGAGGTCATAGTTCATCTGGAAGTCCTCGGGGAGGTCCACCCGCTGGCCCAGGACACTCTGCAGGCAGTTGTCCACTGGCAGGAAGTCAGGGTTGCTGTGGGCCCGGTCGTAGCGCCGGGCGTTGAAGCGCTCGATGTTGGCCCTCAGCGCGCACTCCTCTGCCTGAAAGTCCCAAGGCCGGGCATCCAGATCTAGGACAAAGCGGGAGGGCGCCGTCAGGAGCCTGGCCCTGGTGCCGGCTCTGTGTGGACGCAGGGCCCCTGTAAGCCCCGCCCTCTGCTATGGGGAGGGGACAGGGCAGGCAGGGCTCAGGGAGACAGCAGAGGAGGGCTGGAGGGTACAGCCAGCAGGCCGTGGGGTTTCTTGGCAGGACTGTGCGCTTGGGCTCGCAGGGCAGAGCTCATGTACCCAGAGGAGGAAGGAGGACACAGCTGGGATGGCCATGGAGGGCTCCGTGCCCAGGGCAGGAAACAGCATGGCGAGCGGGCAGATCACACGCCTCACTCGAGAGCCCCAAACCAAGCCCACGAGATAGCGGTCCTGCAGGAGTGCTCATGGGAGCAGAAGGGGACCCGCCCCGCCCCGCCCCAGGCCCTGCTCAGCCCACAGCCCCGGGCGCCCCCTGGTGGCCGTGCGCAGCCTCACCGTTGCCGTAGGCCCAGTCGTCGTTGAGCCGGTGCCGCACCTTCTGGTAGATGGCCGACATGGTCTTCATGTTGCTCTTCCGCCACTGCCGCCCCAGGTACTTGGTCTGCACCTTGAGCAGCTTCAGCACGTAGAGCTGCATCATGGCTTGCTTCACCTTCAGGGCCCGCTTCAGGATGGGGGCCGACTTGAACACCACCAGCATCTGGAGGAACGGACTGGCTGCCTCCACACTGCCGCCCCTCTGTGCCTGGGCTGCAGGCACCCGCCCAGGCCCCACCCCGAGGGGCTTCCTGGCACCGGGGACTGTCCCCTTGAACCTTCTCCAGGCGTGTACAGAGAGGCCTCCACAGACCCAGTTGTGGCAGCAAATGGAGTAGAGAGGAAGCAGAAACCGTCTTCAATGGGGACTGGTTCATTTCAGGGTCTCCCCTGCGAGCCCGTGGCTCAACTCACAGGCACCGGCCCTTAGGAGCAAGGGCAGGCTACAGGAAACCACGGGGAGAGGACCTGGACGCAGCACCCGTCACCCGAGGACCCTGCTCGGGCCTGGCTGGCGGCTGTGCTGAGCTCCCCATCGCCTGCACGCCGTCCGCGCCCGCCGACTCACCATCGTCCTGGAGTGCTTCCATTTGGTCAGCTTGTTCAGGATCCGAAGCAGATTGATGCAGGAAAAGAGGTTCCTCCAGCAAAACTGGTTGTTGTCCCCTGCTTCCTGCGGGCAAGCCCAGGAAGTCACAGCCTCTCCCGGTACCCAGCGGGGAGTGCACCCCAGAAGCTGGTGTTAGGGAGGGAACTCCCTCACGTTTTCCGGTGGGAAACCTAGACTGATTCTAGGGGGCTCCTGGAGCCTCGGGGTGTGGCCCTACAGGAGTCCACCGCGAGCAGACGAGAAATGACTCACCAGAGTGGGCCCTCAGAGGCGGCAGACAGACCCTGGTGGTCCCAGATCTGGCCGTCCTTTCTACACAACAGCAGTTCTCTAAAACCCAGCAAGCACAGCCCCGTGGAGGGGACAGGCGGGGAGCGCCACTCACCAGGCTCTCGGCGGTCAGCTCCGGCAGCTCATGCACCACGCAGTGTGGGTAGTCCAGGACCGAGATGCTGCAGAGGGCAGGGGCCGGCAAGGGCTGCCATCAGCCCAGCTCCAGCATAGCCCTGGGGCCGAGAGGCAGCAGGGACTGGACCGGCCCCTGCCTGGCCCCAGCACTTGTTGGGCAAAGGAGTCTACTCTGCCTGTGCACATGCGCGAGTGCACCCCCCCACACCCCCCGCCAATCAATCCCAGCACCAAGAGGAGCTATCTGTGTTCCCCACAGTTCTGAATGTGGGGCTGCAATCTGCCCCAGGCAGCCCACCGAGGAGCGGTGTGTGTGTGTGTGGGGGGTGTCCTGAGTCAGCCAGGCCAGTCTCAGAGAGTAGACCCAGCCCCCTCCTGGTGCCCCATGGCAGAAACTCCTGTGCTGGCTGGGAGGTGCTGAGAGGACGAGACAAAGGCACACCCATGCCTTTCTGGTCAGTGGTCCCGAGCACCTGTTCTTGGCAGTGATGTAGGACATGATGTTTTGATTGAAGAACTTAAGGATCAGAGGGATGCAGTTGGCAAACACCAGGTGCTGCGCCATGTACTCAAACTGGAAGAGAAAACAGGTGTGAGCTCCGGGGAACACCCCACTTGTCTCCCAGGAGGGGAGCGTGGCTCCGACATCCCCATGGCCCAGCACATGGGGAGGCTGGGGCTGCGGGTGGTACCTGGTAGATGTGGTTGAGCTTGAAGTGCTTGAGCAGCAGCAGCAGGACGGCAGAGATGGCCTTGACAATGACCTCCTTGTGGCGGTTCACGTCCACGCCCAGCTTCATGCTCTGCAGCACGGTGGTGCTGGCAACGCAAGGCCACGGTCAGCCCCCAGTGTGTGGGTGCCGGCACCCCGGGGACAGAGTCCAGATGGTTGGGTGGTCCAGGTGCTCTTCCCACCCCCAGCCCCACCCTGGACACCTCTGAGGCCAGGGCCCAAGACCGCTGTCCTTAAAGCAAGTCAGCTGGGCACACATGCTTGCTCCCATAATACCACACACACGCCCTGCTTGCCCTGCCAGAGGCACTTCGCCTTCTCCAGCACCCTCTCCCCGACCTTCCCCACCCCGCAGTGTGTGTCGTGGCACACCAGGGCATGGGGAGGTTTCCAGAACGAGGGAAAGATGGGGCTGTGAGTCAGGAGAGTCCAAGAAGCCTTGAGCTCAACAAAGCTCACCAAGTGTGAGGAACTAGCACTGAGAGCAAGAGGACGAGGCCTCTATTCCCTAGTTTATCACAGAGGGAATCTGGAAAGCCGGTATTCCAGGGTAGGAAGGCCTTTATCTTGCTTTAAATATCATTCCTACAGATCCCCCCCACCCCCAACCCCAAAGAGCTATGCTGCCTTAAAGTGAGCACATGGTTGGTTTTCTCTCCCTAGAGAAGCAGACCTCCTGTTGCTATCTCTTCCCGCTGTGTCATCCAGCCTCCCTCGCACCTTTCCCCGGTGCAGGTATTAGGTTTCCTCACCTGTGAGATGATCAGAGACCTTAATGCAGATACCAACCACATTGTGTCGCCTATAACTGCTGAATATACATGTCTTACGACTACTTATAAATGTCCCCAGATAGTAAAGGTTCTCTCTCACTTCTCCCAGTTCTGTGCGGTCCATCAGGAGGAGCTGATAAAATGTATCTGCCTCCTTTACTTCATCCTCTCTCCTCTCCTCTGTGACTTTACTACAATCTTTATTATTGCTGCTGTGCACTCGCGCTCTCTGGCCCTTTGGCTGCTGGAGGCTGGTTTCCTTTGACAACCAGGGATCTTCCCCGGGAACCTGCCATGCGAGGTGAGAGCTGCTGTTTGAGTCTGGAGCTTTCGATGAAGCTCCCTTTGGCATTGGCCCAGCTGGCTCTCCCCTTCCCTCCCCACTGAGACCACTGAGTCCTCCCCGACCCCTCACTGCTGGCTGCAGTGCCCAGGCCCAGAGCAGTGTGGAGCACTGCTCGCTGGCAGGTCCCCCGGGGAGCTTGCCTGAGCTGGGTGTTACTGGCAGGCAGGCAGGAGCCAGGTCAAGGCCTGGACCCTTGTCAAAAGGAGAACACAATCTCAGCTGCTCTCCTGTCAAAGAGACGGGCTCAGGGCCACAGAGGTGAAGAGCCCCTGGGACTGCCAGCGGTCATCCGGTGCCACACACAGGCCAGCTCCCAGACAGGCAGGGATAAATGCCCACCCTGCTCAGCAGTTGGCAGGCACTCCCAAACCTGCAGCCCACCTGCTTGTCTTGCATGCCCCCTCCCCATCACAGCTTACAGAGCTGGGTCTAAAAAGTGTCCAGTTTGGCGGAGCCTCTGCTCACGTCGCAGGGAACAGAGCGGATACCAGAACCCAGCCCGGGTCATCTCTACAGGCAAGACACATGCTCAGTCCCTACAGGTTGCCGTTTCTCTGCCAGGAGTACCCTCCACCTAACCTTCAGACAAGGCAGGCCACGAGAGAAGAAAACCGACCTAGCAAACCAGGGGACAAGAGGGCCACGGTCCCTGTGGGCACCCCCCGCCCCCCATTCCCGGGAGCGACACTCACGGCATCTCCTCGGGCAGGACATCGGCCAGGATGTTGATGGAGTCGGTTTTGGCCTTGGAGGTGGGCGCAGCGGCCAGCAGGATTTTCAGCAAGGCGATCTGGGGAAGAGCAGACCACTGAGCCCTCGCCCGGGGAGCCGGGCCAGGAGGAGGCGTGAGGGAGGACCCCTAGGAGGGGGCAGGGTCACAGAAGGTGGGGAGCTATCGTGGAGGCCGACACTCACCATATACTGGGGCAGGCTGGGGAGCAGGCCTTGGTAGAGGGTTTCTGCAGGGACCTGCTCCACCTCCTCTTCTCCCTTTGAAAACAAGGGGCACCAATGCACCGCCCAGCCGACGACCGGCCGGCCACGGGATTCAGTGAGGAGCCAGGGTGGGGAAGGACGCTGGTGACGTGGGGGCACGTCCCTCCACGTTTCCGAGGTGAGGAAACGGGTGCACAGGGAGCGGGGAACGCGCCTGGCACCGGCCTGGTGAAGCCCAAACTCAGAGTCGGGGCTCCCAGCCCCGTAGCTCCCCGTGGGGGGAGCTTCTGGAGGGCAAGCAGTGAACAGAGCGGGGCCCACTCACCCCAGAGAGAGGTGAGCGAAGGTAATCCTCCTCCATCTGTGCCTGGACCTCCGCGATCGACGTGTACTTGTGCTGGAGGGGGCAGAGATAAGGGCGTGGAGAGCCCCTCCCGTCTCTGGCCAGCCCCCCAGTCAACGCACTCCTGACCCAGTCACCACAAAGGAAACCCTGGGCCCCGAAGGTCTTTCTCAGAGGACTCTCAGGAGCTCCCGCTCAGCAGGGCAGGCAGGCAGGCAGGCCGCCCACAGGTGAGAGTGGAGACTGAGGAGGGAAGGGGCTTCTGGACGAGTTGGCGGCAAGGGGCGGTTTGCAGCGGTTGGGGGCACGTCAACTGGACACTCCTCAGTGAGAAAGGGTGGAGCCCGACCTATTACCTGCTCCGCAGCCTGCGGCCACCTCCCCGGACACAGAGACTCAAGTGAAGAGCAGAGAGTTCCCTTCCCCTCGGGCCTGAGCTAGACCCTGAGTCTGGCTCCTCCATCTCCTGCTACGGCACCCGTCAGTCCCGGAGCCACCTCTGGGCTACTGGCTGCACTCGGCTGACGTCAGACCAGCCCGCACCCTGCTTCTGTCACCACCACCCTGACTCCCGTTCACCAGCTTCCAGGAGGCAGAGAGAGGAGCCTTCCCTGAACCAGGCTGGACTCGGCCGTTTCTTGGACCTGTATATGCCATTTCTTGATGTAAACAGCTTTAAGTGCATTTTACTTTTTGTTTGGTTTTTCTGTTAAACCTTCCATTTTTTTTGGTTCTCCTACCCCACGCCCTCCTCCCACCCTCGCCTCTCCCTGGTCCCACTCCTGTCCCTGGCCTCCTCTTCGTCATCCAGTCTTGACTATGGGTGTATAAACCACACTCCCTCCTTTTCATTCTTCCTTACATTAACGATGCTATAAAGTGTCCATCTGAAAGAATGACTGAGTTTGCTAAGCATAACGTTCTACTGGTTTTGCCCATGTCTGTAAGAGAGTTACCATTGCCATTTCTTTGCTTAACCGATGCACACATTTCATAATGTGAACGTGCTCGAGCTTGGTGCCAGAGCTTGTCGGGCCATTCCTCTTTAGTTGGGGGTTTGGTTGTTTTCGTGTTTTTGTTATTGCGGTAATTGCTGCGATACACAGATGTACGTATGTCTGTTCGTGTTATGTCCTTTACTTCTTTAGCTATCTACCTAGAGCAGAGATTGCTGGTTCATAAAGTACTTGGATTTGCACTTGTTTAAGGAGGCCCCATACTGACTGTACAGTTCTCCTGTTCCAACGGAATGTAAGAGTGTTCCTTTCACTCCACATCCTCTCCAACAATTCTCATTTCCTCTTTTACTGAATTTTCCCCAAGGTGTCTCTGCGAGGTATTATCACGTTGTTGTTTTAATTTGTATTTCTCTTATTGCAAATGATCACGAACATTTCATCAGACGGAGGTCATAATCCTGGATGCTATCTTTGGCACATTGCCTACTCATGTCTTATGCCTTCATGTCCTCAGATTCCTCGTGACAGGGAGCGTCATACTCAGAAGAAGTCAGGCCCACCCTGTCCTGTCCGGCTCGGGCCACTGTTTCCCAGGTGAGGCTCAGGCCCAGTGCATCTAGATAGAAGGCCCGGGTTCCAGACAGAGCAATGACGTGGCCGCGGCAGCGTCTTCTTCCTCTCCCTTGTCTGGCCGGCACAGCAGAGGGCTCGAGGGACACAGGCTTGACGGACCAATGCTGATTTTCCAAACCCCTAAGGAACATGTGCCGACCCTTGCTCCCCAGAGTTGAGAGGCCGGCGCATCCCAACCCCGCGTGTCCAAGGGCCGGCAGTGGCCGGAAGCTGGCGCTGGCACTTTCATCTACACTTGCCTCCTCTTCTACGTCCCCTTGGAATGTGGTTAGGAAGGAAAAGGGGAGGCTACTTAAGGGGTTCCTTAAAACCCCAGCAACCGCCAGATCCTAGGATCATGAGAGAACGCCCAGCGAGTGCCCAGAAGTTCAGCTTCTGGCCCAAGCAGAGCCGACAAAGGCCCGTTGTCAAGCTGCACAGGCCCCGCTGCTCCCGCCCAGGCAGCCTCCCAGTTCAGACTGCTCCCAGCGGGCTGGGCTCACCGCCCTCGCTTGGGACCAAATGAGGCCAGAGTTCCCCCAGGGCCGCTTACCTGCCTCAGCGTCTTGATGCTTTCGTGGATCGGCCTGGGCAGCCCCACCACGGTGCTCGTGTCGCTGGAGAACAAAGGAGGCCCTGCGTCAAGCCCAGACACCGGCCTGTCTGGTCCCCACACGGCAAAGGCCAGCTGAGGAGCTTCCTGCCGCCACCCTGTCAGGGTAGCTCAGATGGCGCTCACCTGCCCAGGGTGTAGCCTATGAACTTGCTGCGGCTGGACTCGAGGAACATCTCAATGTCCTTCTCTCTGCCAGAGAAAGCACGGGGAGGTTGTGGTCAGCGGGACCTCAACGCGGCAGGGCTAAGAGAAGCCTCGGCCTTCCAGACACTGGGAAGAAGCCAGGGGAAGGAAAAGTTCCCTCAACTGGTTTTCTTTTGCAGAGAGGGGGGAGAAAAAACACTGTAACCTTCACTATTTTAATGTCCTTTTGTACATTTTTTTTCTTCTTTGGAATTCTGTTTAAGCTTATTCCTAAGATTGAAACCATACATCAAGCTTAAAACAACTTACTTGGGATTTCTTGTCTGTGTAACGTTTTTCTAACAATCGGAGCTATCAGGGGGCTGTGCTTTCCTGTTTCAAACAAGGACCTGTTTGGGCTCCTCTTCACAGGTGGCTGAACCCTGAGAGAGTGGCCGCCTTGCATTGACATGTCACCCACTCTCAAGCAGACACCGTTCACAGGACTCTGGATACCTTTCCCCACCCACTGGATTACCCACACTAAGCACAGAGCACGACTGTTTGAAAGGACCGCTGCTTAATCTAGCAACTTCCAGTTGAAAACCATTTAAAACCCCGAGGGAGCCCACAGTTTCCTAAATGCCCTTGATGTCCGTTGTCGACAAACACCCTTCACTGGCGTCCTGTCGGATCGAGGCTCAGGCACCACCTGCAGAGTTCCCGGCCTAGAGCCTGAGCTGGGCCTGACCTCTGCTCAGTGCACTCACTGCCCTGTGTCTGTGTCTGTGGGGGGTGGGTGCTCTGGAGTGAGGAGCTAAGAGTGTTCCCGAGGTCGAGACTCACTCACCTGACCTTAGGGGCCCAGGGGAGCCCTTTGGGGCAGGTCAGGCGGTCAGTCTGGGGGTGCTGTAGCGGGGGAGGCATCACCTCATCCCGCTCCAGAGGGAAGGTCTCCCCCTCCAGACTATTGTCATCATCGTTCTCCTCTTCCTCCTCCCGCACGTCGTCAGCCTTGTATGGGTCCCGCTCGTTGAAGGCGTCCAGGTTGTCCTGCTTGATCAGGGCCTGACAGCAGAGGAGAGGAAGAGATGCCACCAGGAAGGCTGGTGCTCAGGGCAGTGGGAGGCCAGAGAGGGAACGAAAGGAGAAACGGGTCTGGTCCCCGTCGCTCATCTTCAAGGGGCGGCCCTTGCTCCTAGCTGACCAGCCAGGAGCCTGCACCGGCCACTCCCGGGAGGCGCTCACCTTGTGCTCCCGGCGGCCCCGCCGCTGCTGCTGCTCGATGAGGTCGGAGGCGGAGGCTGGTGGCGAGGCGGCCCGCATGCTGCGGATCACGGTGATGCTGTCCTCGGGCAGCGGGGGCAGGCCCAGGGCCGATCGCTTCTCCGCCTTCATGCTCTGCAACTCCTCAAAGCCGCCCAGCGTGCACTACATGGCGAAAGCGCACACCACTCCCTGAACCTGGACCAGGCTCACGACCCCGTAAGCTCAAACAACCGCTCCACCAGGGCCTCAAAGAACGCAGGGGGTGGCGGGGGCAGAGAGGGGGCCCGGGAGCCACCCCCTTTCCATTGACTGACGCCCACGTGTGCAGGGTGGGGAACTGGGGAGGGTGCCGCGGGGTCACAGTTAAAGCAGCCCTCCGGGTGCTGTGCTCACCAGGACAGTCTTCCACAGCAGCAAGAGGACCTTCTTCATGGGGAAGTGAGGCGCGTGGCCGCTGCAAAACTTGGTGACCATCCCAAACAGCATGATGGCGAAGGGCTCATTGTTATACAGCGGGGAGCCTGGATGGGGCACAGAGGCACGAGGGCCATGGGCAAGAACAGGACACCCCAGGCCCCGCAGCCTCCGCTGCCCCATCCAGCCGGCCCCGCATCCTACCCAGCTCGGCCCGGAAGGTCTGCCGCATGGCCCTCCACTCCGCCTTGTCCCCCTCGCACTCCTGATGAGCTGTCTCCACAGTCAGGTACATGATGTTGAGCAGGACCCTGGGGACAAGAGCCAGCTCGTCAGGGGGCGCCGCGGGGGTCACGGGCTCGCCCCCGTTCCTCCCAGAGGGCTGCGTGGGTGGCGGGATGGCTGGAGCTGGGGGCGGGTGAGAAGGAAGGGCCCGTGCGTCTCAGAGGAAAGGTCTGCTTGAGGCTTTCCCTCTCAGGGCCACGAGACTGTGGCGGGGCTCGAACCTTGTGGCTTTGCATCTGTAAGGCCTAGCAAGGCTCGGGCTTTAAGAAAAAATCAAGGACTGTCCCGGGGTACCGAGACGGGAGCTGCACAGGTGGGTAAAGCCCTGTCTTTCTCCCAAGGAGCAGCTAGCGGTTCAAGCTGCT